>JANIWM010000016.1:0-161602 GCA_030555655.1 Starmerella floris
TGCCCAGCTCGCTGGACCTCGCCGAACGGACCGAACCCAGTGAAAAATATTACGCCAAACCCCCCACCACCCGCACTATAATCACATGATGGCGGCGCGGCTGGGCCGGCACCAGCCGCGGCGGCGGCTTGCGGCCGTGCAGCACCGCCGCCGCCTGCGAGCGTTTGACGACGGACCGCATCATCGGCGAGCGGAAGCCCAGCGCCGGCGGCGCCGCCCCGCCGGTGTACGGCAGCTCGGCCTCGGACAGCGCCACCACCGAGCTCGCCCGTTTGCTGCGGTTGTACTGCTCCTGCTTCATCTTGAGCCGCTCGCAGGCCTGGCCCAGCTGGGCCTCCTTGTCCCGCTGGTACGCGGCGTAGGTCGCCCTGAACCGGGACCGCGGCAGCGGCCGGTCCCGGAAGTCCCGCGATATTAGGTCGCGCCACAGCTCGTCGCTGTGGGCAAGCAGGTGCGGGCTCTTGGCCTCGATGCTGGCCAGCTGGGCCCGCCCGATCTTCTGCAGCCACGGCTTGACCACGCCATAGGGCAGATCGCCGATGTCGGTGATGCTCGTGGCGTAGCGCTGGCATTGCAGCAGCGCCAGCTCGTATAGCGAGGGCGGCCTGCTCATGGTTGGTTCGCCCTGCTTAGTGGGCGGCACGGGCTATGGGAGGTTAAAAAATGGGGCAACGGCAGGGAACACGGGGGTTTTGACGGGTGCGCGGGGAAAAATCGGCGAATCAATTCTAGCGGACCAAACGCGGTATATCGCTTAAATTTTCGACTCAATGTAGGCCTGGCGGTGGGCACGGTTGCTTAGGTTGGCTGTCCCGGCGGGCTGGTGTAGAAAAGTCCCTTTCCCCACGATTGGGCTGGTCCCCTGATAAATAATCACCACCACAATGGGCTGGTCCGGTGCCTGATTTAGTGCTGGGCCTGGCTCGTGCTGGGCCTGATTTGTCCTGGCCCGGGTCACGTGGTGACGCACGCCCACGGGGACCGTTGGTTACAGAAGGGGGGCTACTCGGGTATGAACATCTTGATGTGGTAGTTGCAAAGAACCACGGATGGGCCGCTGAGGCACTGGCGTGTGCCTGTGGTGTATATAGAGTATCTTATGTATATAGAGTATCTTGAGTATATGGAGTATGTAGTATATAGTTTAGTGTGTGTGGTATATGGTATATAGTGCAGTGTATGTGGTGCATAGTGTGCATGTATGTGGAGTATAAAGTGTGTAGTGTATAGTGTGTATGGCGTATAGTGCGTATGCCACTAGTGATGTAGTGTTGTGTAGTGTCTATGGTGTATAGTGTAGAGTCTATGGTCTAAAGTGTAGTGTCTATGTATATAGTGTAGTGTATATGGTGTATAGTGTAGTGTCTACGGTGTATAGTGTAGTGTCTATGGTCTGAAGTGTAATGCCTATGGTAAAGTCTATGGTGTATAGTGTAGTGTCTATGGTGTATAGTGTAGTGTCTATGGTGTATAATGTAGTGTCTATGGTGTACAGTGTAGTGTCTATGGTGTGTAGTGTAGTGCCTATGGTCTAAAGTGTAGTGTATACGGTGTCTAGTGTATAGAGTGTGTAGTGTATATGGTGTACATAGTATACACGTAAGACTGCGATGACCACGGCGATCGATAGAGAGCTCAGGACTGATCCGGCCGGTATGGGGGAGCGATTGGCCGCCTCGTCCAAGAGGCATCGTCTGCTAACAGCTCCAACCATGGAGCTTTGCGTTTGTTCGTCCCCAAATGTACCGGCAAACCCGAACTATGCCCAGCGATTCCGTGAAACGGTTTAGATGACGAGCACTCGGCTACGTGAGGTCGCGACTTCCTCGTGTCCGGCGCGTCTTGGAAGCATTAGCATGGTCATTATTGTTCTATGTAATAAATAATTAGTGTGTTCCGTGGGCCCGGCCCTCCGTGATGGCAATATCCGTGAATGCCTCCATGTTCTCCAAAGTCAGCCCTTTCTCATTGGAGAGGTGCAATAGACTGATAAAGTACAGGGCTGGGCTCAGGTCTGATCGCTGCTGCTCGCTGTACAGCGGCTGGGTATCGCGAATTACCTGCAACAGGGTATGTTTGGGCGGGCTTTGCTCGTGCTCGGGTGACCCCTCTGCGTCTTCGTCAGAGCGGGCGGCTTCGTGCCCGTCACCTCCAGCGTCCGGTTGGGCGTCCGCCACCGCGTCATCCTCGTTGGCCTCATCGTTGCGGTGGATGGCCCGCCACACGTTATCCTTGAGTCGCCGTACGTCCACGCGTTTCGCAACACGCGCGAAGTTTAGGTGGTTGTTCGCCCCTCCGTACCCGGCCGGCTGTGAGCTTTGGGTGAACAACTCTGCCGCAGTCCGCGCCCGGTGCTGGCCGTCCTCATCGTCCCAGCCGGTATGGAAAAAGTCGTCGTCGATGGGGTTCGCGGGGTCGAACGTGTGGTTTATGCCGCTAATGCCGCCCACGCCGCCCCGGGAAAACTCTGCGTCCATCGTGGCGTTGCCCGAGTAGTCGCCACCAAACCCGGACACCCCGGTAAGGTCGGGGTTGCCGTGGCCCGGCGAAGGCCCCCAGGCGCCGCGACGGAACGCGCGGGCGATGCCGGTGCGAGGCCGCAGGCTCAGGGAGATCAGTTGTCGCGTCGACACGTGCATGTCCACGGGAATCAAGTGCTTGTCGCGGAGCTGGGCGGGCTTGAGATCGATGGGCCGCCGGCTCGGCCGCAGCAGCTGGTCGAGGTCCACATCCTCGTCCTCGTTGGCAAAGTCGATCACGGTGGGCGTGTTCGCCAGCGCCCGCTTCTGCTTCTGGGCCGGACCCGGGGGTCCGGCCTCCGGTCCCGTGGGGACCCCCTCGACCCGCGATTGCAGCCGGCGGATCTTCCAGAACGTGGGTCCCGCCCAGTTTGTGCTTTGGGCATCCAGACCGCGCAGGCTCTCGATGTCCAGCCAGTTGCCGCTCACCGGCATGCGGTTGCTTACCAGGCTGTTGAGGCTCAGGTTCTCGGCATCCGGCGGCGCCCCGGACTCGTGCTCGAGCTCACCGGAGCTGTTGGCCGGATCGTCGAACTCGAAGTTCACCGGCATCTCGGGGATATCCAGCCCCAGCCCGGCCGGCTCGCGTTCATTCTCGTCGTCGTCGTTGCCGTCCTCGGGGCCGAGGTTGTCCTCATCGTCTCCCTGGTACGTCGAGTTGTTGCCGGGGTCGGCCATGGTCCACGCCTGCATGTCGCGGATCAGTTTGTCCGTGCCCTCCTGGGGGTTGGCCACGGCCCGTGCAATGGAGTCCACGAGCGGGAGGGTCTCCTTGCGAGCGAAGTCGGTCCCCGCGAAATAGTTCACATTGAAGTGGGCAAGATCGATCGATGCAGACCCCGACCCGTTTTCCGCGGGTTCCGTTTTGACCTCATCCAGCGGGCGAGCGCCCTCATGGTCAGACGCAGTCCCGTCCGGGTCCGAACCGTCTACTCGGTTGGTGACGGGAGTATCATCCCCAGGGACGGCATCACTGGCCCTGTCTTGGTCGTCTCCATCGTGGTCGCTGGCCCCGCCTTGATCCATGGCCCCGTCTTGATCCATGACCTCGTGTTGGTCCATTGCCTCGTCTTGATCCATGGCCTCGTCTTGATCCAAGCTCTGGTCTCCGTTGGCCAGCCGTTCCTCGCGCTCTTCGATCTCCGCCATAGTGGAGGCATCCTCGGTGTCTCCACCCAGCCAGAGCCGACCGTGGGGGTCCAGTTTCAAACTGTACTGGAGCAACGCCCCAGCGCCGCGCTTGTCGAAGTCGGCGGCCATCTTGCGGAGCAGAGGGTCGATGGTCGTGGCCAGTTCGGCGGTGTCGATGGCCAGCTTCTCCGGCGGCGCCAAAAAGGCGTAGGCGCCGCCGCTGCCACGGGACTTCTTCTTTCGGGATCGCCGCGCAGAAGGGGCGTGCTCATCGCCGTCGCTGCCCTCGCTATCGGTTTCGTAGTCGCTGCTGGCGGGGTGGCCGGAGGGCCGGTCCCCGCCCCCCGACTCGCCATCGTTGTCCAGGGGAGCGTTGGTATTGAACCCCTCGAGCAGCTTCGAGGTGTCGTCTTTCACGCGGGCGATTCGGCTCCGGTAGACGGTGACGCAGCCCCCCAAGGTGTGGCTGGCCTCTTGGAACGTGACGCCGTCCGGGGTCTGGGTCAGCACCTCGCCGTCCTGGCTGAGAATCTCGCCGCGAACCATGCCATGGAACGCGTCGATGAGCTGGATCGTGAAGGCGTTGTTGGCCTTGATGCGTTTGAGCCGCACCATCTTCATCCATTCCTGGAACTCGGCGGCGTCCACCTGCGAGGACTGCGAGGCCTGGCTGCTGCCGTAGTTGGCCGAGCCCGGCGGGCTCATTGAGATGCGGGCCAGCCCGCCGCCGCCGTCGGCCCGACCAGGCGGGTCCCGGCGAATCTGTCGGCGCAGCGGCGATTCTTGGACGCGGCGCGCCGTTTCGGCGATGGACGTGCCCACGCGATTCGTGCTCTGCCTTCGTAGTGAGCGCTCGCGCACGTCGTCGTTGTGCGCCGGCGTCTGCGGCAGCATTGACGGTCGCCGGCTCATCGGGGTGGTTCGACAATCGCGTTGTTTAGATGGTGCAACCCACAACCCTGGCAATGTTTATCCTTTCCACTTCCGAATGCCGAGGACCGGGGACGGCGTATAATAACTCTTAGATAGGTAGAATCCGCTGCTTAACCCAATCAAGGCCCCGATTATTACTTCCGTAAATGTATTAGATGGGCAGAGAGTGTTTGTATTGGTGGGTAGAAAGCGTGGGTAGAGTGTGCGTGCATAGTCCCTCAAATGAGTGATGCTGTGTCGTCGATCCGGGGGGCCTATAGCTGTTACTGCACCAGCAATCATGATCTCTTGATTCTCCAATTCCTCGTGGCTACTGTGATCGATGCCCGCGGGTCGTTCTATGCTCGTCGGTGCGGCTAATGAACTCCCTTGACGGGGATGGAAGAGTCGAGCTAGACCAACTCTTTGATCAACTATCTAGGGACAGATAAAATTTGGAACTTTGAAAAATCGTGACACATTGACCTCATTCAGTGACACCTTTCCTTTCTTTGGCACTTAAAGCCAGACAGACACAGTAGGTGACTTTTCTTACCCTGGGCCTCCCCAGAGTGCTGTATGATTTCCAGCTGGTGCACCCTACCTGAGATCCCTTGGGAGCTTGATTTTGTTGCTAGCAGAATAGCAGCAGATTGGCTCAGCACCCTCCCAATAAATAATCGGACCCGGTACGCGGCAATTACAACGCCGGCTCGTTCTTCCTGCACCTTCTGAGGCTAAAATACCCGTGCACCGCTGGTGTATTGCGATATGCTTCCGGATCCCTGGCTATTACTCCGCCTGCACTGCGCAGCCTAACGGGGCGGTCCCCAACCCTGGGCTGTTATCACCGTACATACGGCCTGACACAGTAACGGCCAGAAGCATCTGATGAACGAGCGCAAAGCAGCGGCGATGATGGGGATTCCGTCGAAGCCGAAGTTCGTGCTATCGAGCCCGGCGCTGAGCCGCCGCCAGAGCCAGACAATGCTCAAGATCAAGAAGGACAAGCCGTTCCCCGAGTCACTAGCCGGCCCCAGCAACAACTCCACGCCGTCGCCGTCCAAACCAAAGAAGACCAAGACCGGGCTGGCTTCGGTGTTGCACGACGTCGCCGACTTCACCAACCACGCCGGCACGCACTTCAACCCGCACTACCAGGACTTCGAGAAGTCGCTGGCGGAGATGCTGGACCAGTTCCAGACCCAGCTGGAGCAGCACGAGGCCACCCGGGCCAACGCCGAGCAGATGATCGCGTCGTTCAAGCACCAGGTGAGCACCACCCACGCCTCCTACGACGCCGAGCTCGAGGAACTCCGCAAGTGGCAGGCCCCGGCGGAGAAGATCGAGAACATGCAGATGCGTGTGTCCCAGCTCAAATCCCTGCTAATGTCCAGCAAGGAGAAGCTGGCGCGCATCGATCGCGAGCTGACTCTGGCCGAGGAGCAGAGCCAGCACGAGGTGCGTCAGCAGCGGCGATTCAACGGTACATTTGTGATATGTGCCCTGGTGGCCGTGGTCCTGGCCTACCTGGTGCTCCGCCGATAGCCCTGGAGTAAACAAAAACACTGCCGGGGCCCAGCATTGGCCTCCATGCATCCGCAGCATGTAACATTGTCCTGTAAAATTGTCCACTTATTTATTTTGGCCAGGGAGAGGGTAGATGTTGCCTAAAACAAATATATATTAATGTATGCATAGCTATAAATTGACGCAGCAGTATCAATAATTTAGCAAAGGGGAGGACAACCGAGGCCCCGTTGATGTCATTAGTCCGCAATGCGGTAGTAATCGGTCATCCGCTGGTACCGGTCCGACATGATTACAAGGTATACGTTGAGCATCTCCATGACCAGGTCGGGACCGTCGGGCGCGGCACGAATGCGCGACAGCGGCTGCAACATCCACACCTTGGCCTCGCTCTCGGCCCGAATCACCGCCTTGCGCAGCGTGTTCTCGGCCAGCTCGCCCAGCGCCGTGCCGGCGACCGCCGATTCGTAGTAACCGGAATCGAACTTGATGTGGAAGCTGCCGGACTCCACTAAATGGAACCCAGGCGGCAGCTGGTCCCCCACCTTCAGCACCTTCGGCGTCAGGAACGGCACCAGCTTCTCCCAGAACTCCACGTCTTGCGACGAGATCGAGTCCACGATCTGCATCAGCAGCACCAGCGGCTGCTCGTGCCGGTTCCACCGGTGAATCGTGGTAAGATCTTCTTGGGCGGCGTGCCGGGCGGCGCTGCGGATGAAATTGGACCGTGGGGTCGTGCCCAACAAGGCCGTGGACGCGGGCACCGCGCCGTGGGCCGTGCTGATGGCGTGCATCCCCGGCGACCCTTCAAGGCCGTGGCCCGAAACCGCCCACTGCGGGTCGTTGACGCTTATGGGGACGCTTTTGTGGGGCCGCGCCGCGGCGTTTCCAGGGTTGCGCACCGAAGAGGTGGCCTGACCCGGGAGGTGGCCGGGCTTCGAACCGTCCAGGGGAAAGCGTTTGCGGAACCGGCCGCGCTGCTGGTAGTACTCCTTGATGAACTGGTTCTCGCACCAGCTCAGCGCGATGTTCAGGGTGGCAAAGACCCGCACACTAAGCGGATCTGAGTGGTCAACCACTTCGGGCACAAGGTCCACCGCTTTGAGCCCGCGAATTTTGTGGCCGGCCGCCTCGGCCCCAGACAGCACCAGGCGGATTCCGCTGGCATCCATCAGCCGTTTCAGCTTGAGGAACGTGTCGACGGTGCAGTAATCAATGTCATTGACGTTTTCCAGATCAATCACCAGGTACCGAATGGTTGCCAGCACCGACCCGTTAAAGTGTTGCTCGCTCTTATTATGGGCAGTCAGGTTCCGCACCTCGCGTTCGAGCCGGCCGTTGGTGCCGAAAAATAAAGCACCCGTCAGTCGCATTATGTACACCTGCTGACCGACCTTGTCGAGGTATTTCTGCAGAAGGGGGTGCCGGATCACCGTGGAGTGGGCCTGAGCCCCGGTCATGGTTGACTGCACCGGAGAGCGGCGAGCACTGGTGATCACAAAGAACAGGCAGGCAAGCATGATCCCGGCGACAATGCCAACAACGAAGTCGTAGCAGCCCATGATCAGCGTGATGGTCACCATCGTGGCATAGTCCTGCTTGCGCACCTTACCATAAGTGTCGACCAGGGCCTCGGTAATGAGATCGAAGCCCATCATGAAGATAAGCGATGCCACAACGATCACAGGAATATAGCCGATGATGCCTGGACCGGCCAACATGACGGCGGCAGTGGCAAACGTCAGCATAACCCCGGCGAGAGGCGAATCGGCCCCTGACTTCACAAACATCACCGAGTTCGTGTAGACCAAGTAGTTCTGAATGGAGCCTAGTAGACCTGACAACGTATTGGACAGACCGTGGGCGATCAGCTCTCGGTTGACGTTGATCTGGTCCTCCTTGGTGGCGGCAGCCAGGGCAGGGATATTGATCGGCACATGGATGAGGCCAAAGAACGTCAACGCGAGCATAACAGGAAAGCTCTCGAGAATGGGTCGCCAATGGATCAGCGACGGCCGGTAGAGGGTGTATACGTACCACCACGGTTGCTCGCCCGAGCTTTGGGCCGGGAACACCCACCCGGACTGTCGCGCGCCATCCAAGGACAGCTGGGGCACCACGGCCACCACCAAGTGGAAGAGGGCGAAGGTGCCGACCAGAATTGTTGGCACCACCAGCGGGTGGTGCAGCTTACGCTCACAAAACATGAGCAAGCAGCCCAACCCCAAGCACGAGCTCCACTGAGCAAGGGTCTCCCAGTTCCTGAACAGGTACGCCAGCGTGGCCCAGTTGTAGTCGACCCCGCCTTCGATCCGGGCCGAGACCTCGAACCCCGTGGCGATCAGGAACCAGCCCACACCACCAATGCAGCCAAGCAGAATGTGCATTGGGAAGAACCCCACAATGGCCCCGAGTTTCAGCCAGCCCAGCAAGAAAAACGTGAGGCCCGTGACCAAACAGCTCACGGCAAACGCCGAGACGGTGGTGGCGAGAATCTCTTCGTTAGGCCGGTCAGCCAGCTTTCCGGCAATGGTTAGAGCCAAGCTGTGGAAAAACGGAACAATCTCGATCATCTCCGAGCCTATACATGCCTTAAACCCACTACCGCCCAAGCTGAAGACAAGTTGGGCAATGATGGTGCTAATATAGAACAGGGACAGCCCGATCGACTCGGTGCCGGCAAAGGCGGCGTGGCTCAGTGGCAACAGAATCATGCCGTAGGACAAACCGTCAAGAATGTTCAGTAGTGTTCCCACGGCCACGGCAGGAATGTACGACACCATCTTGACCACGGTGATTTTTTCAGGCTTGCGCGCCGGCTCGCCGGTGTCCGCCTCTCCTGGTTGGCTCAGTATGGTCTGAACGGGCGACGCGATCGGCATCAAGTCATTAACGGATACATCGGGCGAGTCAGAGTACGGCAGAAACGACACAGGGGAGTTCGTGTCAATATTGGCACCCCAATGGGGGCTCAGATTAGCGGCATTGCTCGCCACAGACGGAGCCTGAGTGAAGGAGGGAGGATTTGTGGACGCGCGATAAAAATTGCCGGAGGCCTGTGGACTGGAGCTGTATACGTCCTCCTCGGCCGTATGTGAGAACGGATCGGGTTGCTCGTTGGGCTCCTCAGCAATGGAATCGTTTGCTGTTTGCCAGCCTTCCAACACAGCTCGTGAGGCCAGGCTGGCGGCCTGTTCGCGCACGCTGGACGCCTCGATCTCGAGGTCGCGCGCGGCCTGCCGGCTGTTGTGGTGGAAGCTCGACGGCACCACACCACTCCCGCCCTCGAATAGACGACGCCGGGGCGGCGCGTCTCTTGGATTGGTTCCGCGGTCGTCCAGACCCAGTTCCAAGCGGGAATCGCTCATTTATGCGGGTGCGCAGGTTGTCGGGCCAGTCTGGATAAATCTTTGCCGTTTCCTATCCGGTGGTATTTCAGGGCAAGGGCGCCGATAAGGGCTCAGCCTTCCGCGCATGACGCTATGGCGAATGATAGAACAGCGATATAAATCTCGCAACATGCGTTGATAACAACAGATCGCCGATATCGCACCAGTCCATGCCGAAATAAGCTACCCTGAACTGGCCCTCGACGCGCATCTGCTTTGAATATCAACTTGATGAGCACCGCCTGGAAATTGAGACCGCAGTATGGACTGGAGGACCCTGTTTCTTTGATTTGGCCCGTTTTTGTAAATCACCTCTGCACTTGACATGCCTACAATTATATTCATATGTGGACTGGAGTCTTACTTCATCAGATAGAAAGCATGGGCATTATAAGTTATGTCATAAATAAATAAGTAACACTCTCCCCTTCTGCATTCCATGGGCTCATGCCTGCAGTTCTGCCTGGGAAAAGTGTGTGTACAGCGTCGAGAACAGTTCCGAAAGCTCCGTCGAGCTCTTGATGAAGGGCATATCCCAGAAGTTGTACTGTGGCGACTTTAGCAGCTCGGCAAAGGTTGCCATCAATCCCCACGGGTGCGCACGATGGGCCATCAGCCGCTCTAGCAGCACACGGGTGACAACATGTCGCGCGTCTACCGTGCCATCTTTGAACATACGCTCACCAAATGGCGTGAACAATGCCAACAGGAACCGACTGAAAAAGTACGTGTGCTTCTCGGGGTACCGCAAATGGTTTGCGATCGCCGAGATGAAAGCATAGCGGTTCTCCCGCGACAGGGTCAGCAACATGCGACCGCAGAACTGGGCGGCACCACTGTCCTCCACCTTGCCGGAGGCTGCCGGCGACTGTGAGTACAGGTGAGCCACGTACGTGCATAGCGAGTTATAACCCAACATCGACACGTTGACCGTGTTGAAATCGACACCACGGTCCTCCATCGGTTTGGCGTAAGCCAGTGCCGTCTGGATGGTCATCACGATTTGCGGCGTTAGCTGGGGCCGCGGCAAACAGGCATTTTCCACCAACTTATTCACCTTGCGCTCCGTCAAGAGTAGCTGGGCATCTTCCACCGATGCCTTGATGCCGTCGCTAACATCGGCATAGTCGGCCTCCTTCATCTCAATAGGGTGCGGCAGCGTTACGCCCTCAGGGAATGCACACAGAACGAGGTTGCGCAGCTGCACAAATTCAAACACGAGCAATGCCGTGATTTCATCCGCGTAACGCACGAAAAACTCCGGCGCATCGTGCAAAATTATTAAACAAATCCGTTCCACGCCGCGATACACAAAGTTCTTGACATTGGTGGCCAGCGCTGGCGACAGCCAGCTGTACCTAAGGAACGTGAGGAGGGCCTTCATAAGGCTAAACAACACTGGCCATTGTTGCTTGTCGTCCAGCAATCGCCCCATCACAAACCGATGAGACATCAACGTCATCCAATGGGAGGCGAATCCCGGGAAGGCCATGGGCTGCAGAATCAGGACGTGCTCAGCAAACAACCCCACATATCGCACCGGAAGCGAGGTGGCGATGCTGGAGAGCAACCGGTAGTAAACCAGCGGCTCAAAAACAACGGGGTTGGTCTCTTTATCGGACTTGCTGCTACCACCGCCCGGCGAGTCCTTCTTATTATTCTCGTTACCCTTCAGGGCATTCTCATGGTCCTGGGCGACCAACAAAATAATCACTGTAAACAATGTCTGGGCAGACTCTTCAGAATCCTTCACCGTTTGCAAAAGCGTGGTCACCAAAGTGGCCACAGCGTCAACACCCACAAATGAGCGGGACTGCAAATAACTCTGCACACTAACCGTCACTGCCGTGCGGATGAAATGCGTCAACTGCTCGGGGCTTGAACCCCATCCAAGGCTATACAAATCACGCACAAATGCATGCAACAACATGGGAGAGCTTGCGGTGGCATGATGTTGCATTAGACGTGTCCACTCGGCAAAGACGTGGCCCTCGTTGCCGGTGCCTTGACCCTTGGTTTCGCCCAAAGACGTCACTAAAATTCCTGCCGCCGGATACTTCTGCGGGTCCAGCCTTGAAATCGCCAGTATTGTGCCGGCGAAATCACTGCGCAAACAATATGGCTCGGGCCCGATCAGAGCATCAAGAAGCAACCGCACAGCATACTCCAATACACCGGGCTTCGCGTTGATCTCTGCCAAATCCTTGGTTAGGGTAGCGTCGATTTCTGTTGGCGTTACGAGTCGGCTGCGCAACAACGTGCCAATAACGTTGGCATTGTATTTCTTCGGATCGTCGGCGTACAATAGCCACAGCACGACCTCTTTAGCAGTGACGCTAGACATTCGGCACAAATCTCCCAGCACATAGCACAAACACTCGCGGCAGAGAACACTCTCGGTGGATTCTGGTCCAAACAATGTCTGCACTACAATATGCGAGTAACGTAGGGGCATCTCCTCCGAGTGAGTAGCCGCCTCGTGTGCCAGTCCCACCAACGCAGAGAGCATCTCCAAAACAGGGTCATCCTTGTGTAAGTCGCCCAACCGCTTTTGACTCGCGGGCGGCGCCTTCGTGGCATCAACGAGTCTCTGCAGTCGTTCATTGAATTCGCGCTGGAACTCCGTGAACATGAGCTCCAGGGCCGCTGCGGGGCTGTAACGACCATCCGAACCAGGGATGCTAATTTCACCCGCTGTACCGGCGACGCCAGGAATACCAACGAGCCCTTCCGCACCAGGCACCGTTGCCAAATGAGTGTTCTCCTGGAACACGCGCGCTGCCTGTTGTGCGAAATTGTCATAAATGCTCATTTGCTCAGGCAACAAGCCACCCTTACGAACGGCCAACAACTCTGGCAGCTTAATGGGCGATTCCTGGAACCCCTCAGGTTCAAACTGTTTGTTCTGCGCCCGCGCGAAATGACGCGCTTGGTAGCTCGGGAGCAGTGCTTCATCAACTTCAGCCACCACCTTCTCACGAGCCACAGACTCGATCAGGGGCACTAGAGATTCCATGGTTTCGCGAGCGGCCACCTGAGCCTGATCCAACAGCAATGCTGAGTCACCGTAGCCTTGCGCAAGCATGAGCGACCGCAGGTTGTGCGTCAACGCCTCGATGAACGGATCTTTAGCGGTGACGATCGCCATGGACGATGCCAGCACAAGAGCCTGAGAGTGAGCCGCTGCCTGCAGCATGCCCTCATCGGGCTCCCGCGCCAGGTCCTTGAGCACGAGCTCCTTGGCCGTGAAGCTTGCGATGCTCACGGCCCGATCGATCACGGGCAGCAGCACATCCACCAAGGTTTTGGACCGAGCCATGTCTAGCAACTGTCGCAAGCCCGGATGGGTCACAAACTCGGTGGTGCCGGCCAGTGGGACACCAGTTCCGCCTACAGCACCGGTGGTGCCTAAGCCACCGCCCACTGCTGCACTACCCACGGCACCACTAACGCTGGGAGTAGCGCCAAACAATGCAGCAGTGGCTCCACCCATAGGAGCGGCAGCGGCCGTGGGCGGGGCGGCTGCCGCCATACCAGGAGGTACGCCAGCTGCGCCCTGGACTTGAGCGGCGACGGCAG
Source organism: Starmerella floris (assembly GCA_030555655.1). Taxonomy (NCBI): domain Eukaryota; kingdom Fungi; phylum Ascomycota; class Dipodascomycetes; order Dipodascales; family Trichomonascaceae; genus Starmerella; species Starmerella floris. Next base: position 13,061 of record JANIWM010000016.1, read on the forward strand.
GGGGAATGCCCGGCATTCCTGTCGCAGCTGCGGCAGCAGAGGGCATACCCGGCATACCGGACACAATACGACCACCACTCACCGCGACGCCGTTCAGTTGTTGAGCTGCCAGCGACGGCGGTGCCACGCTTACCAGTAGACCGTTACCGATGGCGGGTCCGCCGAACGTCGTTGCGATCGAGTTAAGATCCTCCACTTGCTTTGTTTCATCTCTAATGTACACGGCTGGCTTCATATCGGGGATATCGACTCCGATCGCCTTTCCGAGAACCTCGATCTCGAATTTCATCGTGAGCTTGAGATTGCCGAAGGTGTACAGCTCGCTCAACACGCTCAGCACCCCTTCCACCCACGGAGACGTGCGGTAGAACACCTTGGAGTTGGCGGTTTGCACCATGATCTTCGCCACCAGCGGCAGGACGGCAGGCAGCTTTTCGTGCCTTACACCCTCAGCAAGCAGCAACTTCAGATGCAGCTGGTTGAACAATAGGGGCCGGTCTCGAGCTAGCGTCAGCATGCCCAAAAATTGACCCAAGTTCTTCAAACTAAGTCGCTTGTCCGAACTTAGGGCATCACCAGCATTCAGAATGCTCGCCATATTTGCGATAACCACATTGATGCAGTAGTTGCTGACTTCGGGAGGCAGTAGATCGATAAGGGAGGCATAGATTTCGTGGTAGTTCGCTTCGTGGGAGGCCCGTCCCACGAGGATCTTTGCGAATTTTGTAGCTCCTACGACCTCGATTTCGCGCAACACATCAGGCGCTTTCTCGTTGACATTCTTTGCCGTTAGGTTGTTCACTACCAACAGGAGTCGTTTCACAGAATCGGCGACTTCCTTGCTGGTGCCTTCGGTGCTATCATCCTTGGTGGGCTCAGCCGTGAAATTGATGGACCTAAAGAGATCTAGTCGTTCCTCCTCCGAGTCCGGGTCGGCGATTGCTTTGATTTGCGCATAGAACTGGTGCTGCTTTTGCAGTCCGGGGATGGTGAGCAGAACTTTACAGTATTTCGGGAACTCTTCCAGCCGCTGGCGTAACTCGACCAGTGCTTGTAAACCGAATCGGAACATATTGCTGTCGACGTCTTGCCGCAGGGCATCCAACACGAACTTCAGAGCGATTGCTAATGGCACACCTTCCACTAGTCGGAAATGCACCAAGCTACCGAAAAGCACTGCTGTGGTAGCCAGCGCCTTAACCGGGTACTGGGGGAAGAACTGGTACTCGTCGAACAAGGAGTGCACCATGCACGCGAAAAGGTCCTGGTCCCGCGGGATTTCGCTATGCTTCAGCCGCTCCAGCATGGCAATCACCTCCTGGATGTCATGCTGTTGCTCGTACATTTTTTGGAAGCAGAGTTTCATCTCATCCTCCACATCCTTGGCAAAGGCGGGTCGACCAGCATTGGCGAGAATCGCCGCATCGTGGCCCTGACCATAGTTGATCAGCCGGGGGTAGTCTCTAATCAGCTGCAGTTGCAAGGCCTGCACCTGCTCCAGTCGATCCTGCCGGTCCTTGGGAGGCTCAACGGTCTGGACGAGCTGGGCAACCGCACCAATGATGCGCAGCGAAAACAGGTCACTCTCTCCGGTAGGGTCCTTCGCATCGGTACTGTCCTTAGTATCTGTGTCCTTGTTGTGCTTGCGCTTTAACATGTAATCAAGAAGAGCCCCGAACGCCTTGCTGTCGGAGCCAAACACCGAGGTCAGCAGCTGTGACCAGAACAGCGACCCCGACACATGGTCGGCCTTGGCGAGCACGCTCAGAACAGGAGTATAGTGAGGCACCTCGTGGTGCTGGGCGTCGGCCCACGGCGCCAGCAACTTTCTCGCTGCCGATTCAGGCACAACGGCGAGCGCATTGATGAACTCTGGAGTGTTGAGCACCGGCTCGAACAGTGCAAACGAGGAACGGGCCGGGCCCAGGCTGGCGAAAACCGTACCGACTACGGTAGGCGTGAGCTCGGCCGTACTGTTCACGAGTGTGACCGCACTGGCCCGCAGCGCGGTAAGCAACCTCTCGCCAAGCATCTCCGGCGACTCGCTGCCGCGGTAGCGGCCAACATAAGCCAGCACCACTGCAGCTAGTTCTACTGGCACCGGTACACCGGTGTTCTTCGGCTGAGTTCCTGGTTGCCCTGTGTCCGCAGGGATGCTGCTCGTCTCCTTGGATTCCTGAGCACCTGCGTCCTGGGGGGCGGCCGCCGGGGCGCTAGCGTTTTTACTAGAGTCTGTGGCGTCACCATCCTTATTATTGGCCTCCTTGGCGTTGTGATCAGGGTTGCTGTCGGGCCGGGTTGCCAGCTCAGGCAGCATCTCGACTATTGCGGTGAGGAACGCGGCTACCGGTTCATAGTTGAGTCGGCCATTGAAACCATTGAATACTTGAGAGAAATGATACTTTTCGCCGAGAAAACCGCGTCGTATCCCAGCCAAGGCGGCAAGCATGGCCCTGGCCGTGGCTTCATCGCTGGATCTGGCTGAAAAGAAGCCTGTGAGTGCGCGAGGACCGCCCATGTGCCACAGAAAGTTCAGGGCTAGTACCAACCCCGAGCTGGTGGCACGAGGCGCAATCAGTGGCTGTGAAAACAAGGCGTGGTAGTTGACAGACGCCACAGGGGTGGGCGAATCGGTAACGAAGATCATCATCTCGATCTCATCCAGCTCATGTGATAAAAAACGGGATTCCAATAGTCGTTGCACAATGTCGCCGATGATACTAGCATAGCCCTCCTCTGGGACAGGTCCGTCCGGCCTGGCGTCGAAGTTCCCCAATAGGTCGATTAGCTCAGTGGTGGTAATGGGCGGCGCGGCGGGCTCGTCGCGCAGAGCCTTCTTCTTGCCCACGCTCTGGTCCAACATTCCTCTGCTTTGTCGTATAACTTCGTGGCTGCTGGCACGAATGTCGGGTGGTTGGTATGTAGTTGAGGTGGGGATTTGGGTTGGTGTGGACTCGCCAGGTGCTCTGTGGAGATCCGGGATTCTCAACACAAAGTCACGTGTTGGGCCGACCGCACTCTCGCTGACCGGAGGAACAACCCTGGGTTTTTTGTATACCCGTCTGCTTGGGACTCCCGCCGCCTACGGCAGGAGCGCTAAATCGCACTGCTACCAGACCAACAGCGCTTTCAACAATGCACCTGCGGTTGGTTGCCCTACCGCCACGGCTAGCTAGCAGCAATACTTCTAATTCCAATACCCGTTCCTATATGTTATGAAAACTGGTTACCAGCCAAACTTACTCTGGAGAAATGAATAACCCTGGGATTTATTGAGCCCTCTCTGGTAGGGAGTGCATGAATAACCCACAAGCTTCGGCTGCAAGACTATGTAGATCAACTGCGCAATTTAAAGCACTCATCAGATCCGCGGACACAGCTGTCTAAACCAGTAGTCTAACCTGACAACGAACAAAAATCAATCAATAAAGCGTGTTTGATTTGAATATGAAGATCTATATTATACGTGTCAAGGAACAAATATACACTACTTCCCGCATCGAAAATATACAGTCATAGCAATTTGAGAGATTTGCTCGCAGAATATTAATCCCCGAACCATTCCTCTGCTAATAAGCTCACTATTCACAATTCGCGGCTCAAATGTATGGTTGTGAGGGCTACGTACAATCAAAGTAAGTCAGGGCAACGAGTGCCTAGTTTTTCTGTCTCACAGGTACTGATTGGAGGTCTCTGGCTGCGACCTCAAACACCACGCCCAGACTGATGAACGTGCTACTTACTAATTTGGAATGAGAGGTTCCTGACTGGACGCAGTACTAATCTATCTCCTCAAAATGGCCTAGGAGATAGTTGCTCATCATTGAAGCCAGGGAAAAATTGGTCATCTTGGAGAGGGAAAACCGCAAGCGAAGCCTCCAAGAGCTGGATCTCTTCGGTGAGTGAGCTTTGAGGTATAACCGTAAGCGAATTGCCTTCTTTGATGGGCTTTTCATCACCTCTATGGCTGTGAGAAGATGGTATATTTAAGGGCAATATCGGCCATTTTTGGTTGCCATAAGGGTTAGAACTGAATGGTGGTGCTTGCCCCAATTGAGCTACTCCTTGTATATTTTCTGGATGTACGACGTTATCGGGCTTAATGAAGTCGCATTGAGGTATTTGGTCAGGCTGCATCCTCGCAATATCATCCTTCTGTGGTGTGTCCTCGCTGCTAGTGTAGGTATCCTGATAGAACGAAACGTCACCGCTTCTCCGTGGAATTTCTTTCCCATTTAAATTCTCTGATGCTATCGCTAAGGCAGAGCGTTCTGAAAGCAGCATTGAAGTCTGAAAAGTCATTGAAGAGTCAATGCCAGCACATGGAGAAGGAGGTTGCTTTCCCCAAGGGTTCACCAGCGTGCCGTTCATCCAGTCTTCTTCATGCAGGGAGTCGAGAGGCGCTTTGCCGCATTCGGCAATCCATTGCAGTATTCTCGACTCTGTCAATTTACGTTTCGTCACATTTCGCTCGTTGTTTTGCATCGTATGTACCGACTAAGTCCAGATGCTACCCCCCCAATTTGGGACAAGCTATATATTGACATGGGTGAGGGTTGCCCGGCAGGAACAATAGTGGGGGTGAATGCAGAAAGCCTCACGGCAACATACGCTATAACTCCATCTATCTGGATGCGAGCGATTAAATGGGTTGAAAGATCATGCTATAGTGGTGCTGGTATACTAGATCCACGGAAATATCCCGACAGCATAGCAATATAATTGGTGCGTATCAACCGTCCACAATTCCGCGTGTGATTAGTGCATGTGGACATGCATGGGTAAGGGGTATGTACGATGGACTTGAAATCAGCCCGCACCATTGTCGCATGTAGAGGGACTCGAAATGGTGAGTTAGTGATTTCAATATAGATTCTTTCGAATTCAGCTTCTAATCTCTGTTTTGCTTCGTTCCAATCTGGCAAACACTGTCGCTCAGAGGCTATCCTATCCTCACCTCGTATCCGCGTCGGTTCGGGCAGTAACCACCATGCGAGCTCTCGCGAGATAACCAAAGCTCAACCACAACGAGAGGCCAGGCCCTCAAAGATCGTGGAGATGATGCCTGAAATGGCTATTATCATTAGCTTTCGACCTTCACTGCCCCACAGCCTCCTAGCTTGAATGCCTTGAAGCCAATGTGCCATCGGCTACGGTTACATGCGAATTTGATCGTCTCTATTTCTGACAGGTTCCTTCCCCGTGTTATGATCACGAGATTCACATGGTTCCCAACTAGGAGATATTCCGGGAAGCTTTTCGTTAGGCCTCCATACAAATGCGATGGTGGATAGAGTGTGACTCAGGGGTCTATGGTTTGGGTTATGTGGCAGCTTGCAATGGTGCATGACTGCAGCAGCCATCGGCCTAAAAATACTCTCAAAAACTAAACGCAACTTCAATTAGTAAATGGTGATCCAAAATGGATTGGCCGGTACCTCCTAAGTACATCAAAGCTGTGTCTCGTTCTAGTAGGTACCCCATGCTTGGGATTGTAAGCGGAAAAGATGCGACTCCATAGTGCTCAGTCGGACTTTCGTTTCGAATATTTCGCGGCGCAGCATTTCCACCTCAGTACGCAGGTTATTTTGATCTGAACAGGACTTCATCAGGTCGCCATCTGACTGGATATACGTGATATCGCCTGCCAGGGACTCAACGGGTGGGAGCGGGGCGGATTGCTTCCATACCAAGGTCTCTCCAGGGCTCTCAGATGATCGCTGGCGTTCCGGTGGAACCATTGTATCTGACCTTCGTGTTTCTAAGGAAGGTGGAGCCAGTAATGGCGGACCGTTAACATCTCGGGTTTTCTTTCCGCCAATCTCGCTCTTTACAGCCGCAGCGGCGTTGATAGCGCAACGCGACTGGTGCCTTTTGAAGTTCGACGTCTTATCAGTTTTATATCTACAAAATCCACACGTGAATCGCGATGTCATTGATCAGAAACGAATTCTGCGCTAGCGGTTATATATCCGGTGTCGAAAACCACCTTCTAGGGTAATGCCTCACTAACCCAACACCGCTGCTTAAATGCTCCGCACTACCATTATTATCACCATACCCCTCCCAAGTTAGACCGAGCGACACTCTCGCATTTGTCATACTCGCTCATACGCAGCACGGTAACACTATCTTAAATAAATAAATAGATGAAGAATAAGCATTCTTAGAGTTGACATTCCGGCGGACTTCCTCATTTTGAGATGCAAAAGAGTAGTCACATAGCTTGAGCTGCGGAGCAATCGATTTGACGGGTAGTAGACGAACTGATCCTTGTATGTAGCATTTCATGTTTCGATGATACCACTGCGTATTGATAATGTCAAACCGTGCTGCTCAAACCCCACAACAAGGTCGGATTTTCTGATGAGCACGCCTGTCTGCGTTACACCTTTCTTCTAAGCGGTTCGACTATCGTTTACCCTAGCCCTCTCATACAGTCAACCCTGATCCCTTGAAATATTTTTTTGGCCAGCCTTCTCTACGTTATAACCTATTGATCCCTGTTACATTAAGCCCATGGATAATCAGTCAATTGGTCTGCGAGGGTCGACTCCCCATGCGGTTGGCCAGCACACTGCTGCCACGATCCTGTGCTGGAATTGCAGCAAGCCCATTGATGGCACCCTGGGACTCACTTTGTGTATGGACTGCGTGCGTTCCACAAGCAAACTCACCGTAGATATTCCCCGAGAGGCCAATGCACAATTCTGCCGAAATTGCGAACGATTTCTCGTGCCCCCTCAGACATGGGTGGCGGCCCAACCGGAATCCAGAGAACTACTGGCGCTGCTGCTTAAGAAAATTCCCGGACTCACGAGTAAGAACAACAACATTCGGCTGGTAGATGCTGGATTTATCTGGACAGAACCCCATAGCAAGCGTATCAAGGTGAATGTTACTGTTCAGGGCGAGGCCCAGGCAGGATCCGGTGTCATTCTACAGGAGCAGTTCGTCGTCGAGTTCGTAGTAATCAACACCCAGTGCCCGGATTGCGCGCGGTCATATACCGTGCACACGTGGCGTGCGGCTGTGCAGCTGCGTCAAAAGGTAGCGCACAAGCGTACTTTCCTCTACCTTGAGCAGCTCATGCTGAAGTATAACGCACACGCCGATACGGTCTCGATCCAGGAGAGTAGGGACGGAATCGACTTCTTCTTTGCTCATCCTAACCATGCTATTAAGCTTGTAGATTTCCTGTCGAACGTGGCTCCGATCAGACACAAACGCAGTGAGCAACTCATTTCCACAGACACGCATTCAGGAACGTCGCAGTACAAGTTTTCATACTCAGTTGAGATTGCGCCCATATCTCGTGAGGATCTCGTCGTTCTACCTAAGGATTTGGCCGCAAAAATGGGCAACATTGGCCGTCTGGTCCTGTGCTCACGTGTGAATTCATCCTTACAATTCCTCGACGTAAACACCTTGCAAACCGCTGATCTGCCCGGTACTATCTATTGGCGCGAACCATTTCTGAGCCTGGCCACCTCACAGGAATTGAAGGAGTTTATTGTGCTTGATAATGAGCCTCTCGGTCCTATGAGGGGCCGCTGGGTTCTCAGTGATGTTACCGTGGCTCGTGCGACGGACATGTCTGAGAGCTTCACTGTGCGCTCCCACTTGGGTGCGTTCCTGAATCCCGGCGATACCGTGCTGGGCTATTATCTGGTGGATTCGAATTTCAATTCAGATGCATGGGATTCGCTGAGTGCTGGTCTTCAGCCGGATGTCGTGCTGGTGAAGAAATCGTACCCGAGAAAGAACAAGCACCGGGTGTTCCGTCTAAAGCGCATGGCTAAGGAGCATGAAGATGCCATGATGGATGATTCCAAGCAGACCCGTGATGACAATGACTATGAGGCCTTCCTGGCCGAATTGGAAGAGGACCCAGAGCTTCGGCAGGGCGTCAACATGTATAAGGATTACGATGGCCTTAATGCGCGTGCTTCTGACCCCAACCAGGAGGAGGGCCCGACGATCAATATTGCTGAGCTTCTTGATGATCTTACTCTAGATTAGTTATTTATTGCAGGTATGTTCATGATATTATTCACTATTGTCTCTCTAGCGGTGTCATTTTCGACACAAAGCGGGCTGCTATTTCGGTAGTAATCGAAGAATGCGTGAATAAATCATGTGTATAAGGGTATAGTCTATTTTTTCTGGTTAAAGAACGGTTTTGAACCCAAAAAATTGCCAATCGGGAATGCGGGACCTGGTGGTGGTTGTGCCCTTTCTTCTGGATCGGTGAGCGAGTCCACTGCAGTGCTTGGAGACAGCGTGAAACTAGTGGACTCGCCTGTATAAGGGGGGTCAATCTGCTTTGAGAACCGTGCTTCCCACCGCTTAAAATTTTGGCTTCCATTGACACTAACATCCCATCCGGGGTGACTCACTCGATAATCGGAAACATCAGGCTCGGGACTACATTCTAGATCCAGGTTGACCAGCTCAGTTGGACTGATCTCGCTTGAATGGCTGAAGCCACTATGTATTGCAGAAGAGGAAGTGCGCTTGTGATGATCTTTCTCACGATGCGAGGAGTAAAGATTGAAGGTGTTTTCGCTTTCTTGATCATCCCGATATACTCCCCAATCTCTAATTTCTGAACCCAATGAGAGGTTATACCGTCCATGCAAGGTGACAATAAAAATGAGGAAGGCTTTGTAGGCTTTGGTTGCCATAACACCGGTTCCATAACAGAGAAATACTAGCCACGAAATCGCGATGTTCACATAAAGCGTGATGGAATTGAGAATGGCTATTGAATGTAAAGTTGAGTTTCCCACAAGTTTCAATATGGCAAAATTTGTCATAATAATCTCGTCCCACTCACTCGGTTTACCATGTGCCCACGCAAGTTCGGATGTTCCAGATTTACGGATAGAGATGAAGTTTATGACGGCAACTGCAGCTGAAAGTGGAGCTAGAATAAAAGTAATGACACACGCAAAGACAATTACTCTAACAAATTGAGCACCGGACATGTTTGGTACAAAGCTCACGTATTGCAAGGTTTTGTTCGTGCCTTGTTGCCAAAATTTGAAGGCAATAAATAACATGGTTAAAAGAGCGATTGCACCTAATAATGGAATCCACATAAAATTCGTGATGATGACTGCTACACTGCTATCGAGCGTCGCTGCGCATCCGAAATTTTGAAGCACTTGATATCGTGTGTAGGTGGTGAAAGTGCTAACGGCTAGATTTAGTACTGGAAGTGCTAAACAAGCTGCAAGCTGCCACAATATGCGCTTCTTCATTTGCTTCCACCTCGGCTTTTGAGGGCGGCGAAACTGTAGCATAGAAATAATGTTAACATTGATGACACACTGAGCGGAAAGAATACCCAGTGAAAGAGCAAGGTTGAGCCGCGATGCCACATCACACCAGCCTTTACCGTCCCACCAATGTGTCATATCTCCGTGTGTCCAATAAACTGCAGAAATGGTGCTAGATAGCATGAAGTAAAAGTAAAACAGAGACATGAGAACGACCGGAACATTAGGCTCACTAAAGAGTCCACAGTGGGTATAAATAACTGGGACTTGAAGAATTAACCCAATTACGGAGAATACAATCACTGCGGTACCATTGTACGGAGGTCCACCGAACGACTGCTCGTGAGAAGGAGATTTCAATTCATTGGGTAATGAATCTAGGTAATCAGATGAGTCACGGACGCCTACGTATATCAGCATACGCTTCAAGTGCTTGCTGTGGTTCTATGAGTTACTCCTTTACCACTAATATTGATAGCAGGCTGTGGAATATCTTCTCTGAACTCCTCAGCCGCTTTCCTGCATACGTTTTTTATATCTATTTCATCACATATGGAGCTTCCCATACCCCCGACCCTAACTCTCAGCCCTCGAAAACTTATGTTTCCATTTTGGGTATCGGAGATATGGCGGGCTTGGAATGCGCCCTTACCCCATTTTTTTAGTTATTTGAATAGCTCTTAACCGAAGAAATGAGGCCCAAACCCCGGAAATTAAGTTTCTTCATTGAGTGGATAGTAGTGCCGCGATTTTTCAGAATACGAGAGACCCGGTTCATTAGACATCAATCGCTTTTATAAAGGTTGAACTTGGTCTTGGTGAAACACGAGTATAGCAGACGGGTAAGGGCTTCAGGGCGATAATGCTGATGATTCTAATTACGGTTATCTTGGCGGTTCAAATACGTAAGCATTTTCAACATTCGGACAATAAATTAACTTGGGAGGCATGGAATATCATACAGCTTCCAACTTTAGATAGACATGTTGCGCTCCACTAATGACAATTTAGATCCTCATACAGTATATTACTACGCTGCCAACAATTTGATCTGACCAATCAGTTTAGAACACAGAACCGGCAAACCAGGTTCGGTCTCTAACATATCAATAGCAGTATTAAGGCCTGTGGAGACGAATTCGTTCTTGAATTTGACAGCGCTGGCTGATGATTGCCGGTTTGTAGCACTAGTGACCCATAAAACAATCTGGAGAGCCTGAACCATGGAGGCGCTACTGGAAGCCACATTCGATGTAGCTATGTAGAATTGCAACGCGGTGAATAGTCCCGCCAGCGGGATATCACTACACAAGCAACGATTGAGATCCAAGAGGGTATTGGTAGCGGATAAGATAGACTCAAATGTACTTCCAGAGGTAGTCAAAAGAGCTTTGTTGATAACATTTAAACGAGGACTGAGCTTGGGTCTGATCAACAAAGGCTTCGCCTGCATCCAAACCGCAATCGCAGAGATAGCCATTGCCTGCCACCCCGTCTCTGTTATGAGATCAATGAATGATTCTAAAGCGTTGGCTGACCACAATGCTTCCCAGCATTCATCATGGTTCGCGTGTGCTAGTGCACTGAAGACCGGGAATGCGAACTCACGTAAGCGAGGGGATCGCTTGACACAATCTTGAAGTAATGGTAATAGCCCGTAGATAGCTACCTCCCGCTGACGGTTGCGGTCTATACGGGAGTAGTTAAATAACGTCGGCACCAACAAGTTTATAGTGAGGTAAGATTGTTTCTCTGGAATTCTTGGGTCATGCAAAGTACGACGAAGGGCAGCGATGAGATGCGAAGCAACATTTCCGCGTTGCATGGCATCTAAAACGCTGGCAAGAGTACTCACTGTTTTAAAAAACTCGAGCAAAATTCTGCGATGTGAACTTTCTGCGGGCAAACTAATATACGCTCGCATGAGTTTTCGCAGAATTTTGCGGTCAACGGTATCTGAAAGCAATTCTTGTGGGGTTCGCGAGTAGCTGATCACTAGATCATAAAGATTTTGAGCGACAGGGTTATGCAAATCATCCTCGAGAACACTATTGATGTGCAGTAGTCCCACTAGACTGTGGAAGAGTCCATATGAATTAAAGTGATACCACAAATTAGCGCGATGGCGGGGACCGCACACGCGGAACATCTCAAGAATTATTGAGGACGCCCTGAGCAAGTCCACCTTAGATGAAGAGGACCTAAAGAAGCCACAAACGACGGCGATTGCATCCTCTCTGAAAGCTAGTTGTCTTGCTATGGACATTTCGTTCTCCTTGGTAGAATGTGAGGTCGAGACCATGCCGTATACAAGTCGAAGGGCTGGTGACGGCGAGAGGCTTGAGTGAGCGAGAACAAAGGATAATCCGCCTGCGATGCAAAAGTTCGTGACAAAGTCATTTCCGTGCTGTTCAGGGATACAGTTTCCCACGAGTTCCAAAAAAGCTTCGTAAATGGCACGACTACGCATGTTTTTCGAGGGACTTGAGGAGTTCAGCAAATGAGATTGTGGGTCACTTCCTTTGCTACCCTGTAAAGTTGTAAGCACACGAGGTAGCAACCTCATCTGTTCTACGGTTTTACGTACCGGCGCTTTCGAGACAATCAATTCGCTCAGTCGTTTGAAGGCAATAACCAAATCGTAATCCATATTGAAGATGTGCTTGATCATCTCTTCAGCCTCGTTCTGTGCACACAACACGGCCTCATCCGGACTGTTTTCAAGCAAATCATCCAAGCCGGAAAAAGGATCTGCCAAGCTACTAGAAACACTAGTATCCATAGCAGTCCCGATATTTTTACCGTTTAGTTTGCGAGCTTGTTTACTCATGGTATTCAAACCTCCTGAACCGGTGGACTCGAAGTCGGCATCGTAATGCTCCGCAGATTCTTCAATAAATGCCGCCAGCGGCTTCCTATTGGCTGAAATCATGGTTTTGTTCTTCAAATTATCATCATCAGACCTCAATGGGGCACTTTTCTTCGGCATTGGTAGATTTGCATGCGGCAACTCTTTAGGTGTCGCTTCATCGTGCTTTCGGTTTTGGTCAATGTCAGTCAATATTACTCGTTTCGGGTTATCACCAAACACACCCAAAGAATCGAAATCATCCTCAAAGTTCTCGTGGTCAGCAGCAACGTCGGTAGAGCTTCGCTTAACTGCCGTGCCGAGCTTTTTCTTCATTGCGGATTTCAATATTGGCCCAGAACCATGTGGGCCATTGCTTCCGCCTGACTTGAGATCCATCATTGAAGGTACAGCCAGTTTTCTTCTTCGAGAAGGCGAGTTCCACTCTTGTACAGCGCGTTCCGGGTATACTGCTGCATTCGTAACCTGCTCGTTATTTTTCAGGAACTTGGTGATCCAAGGATGTTTCAACAAATCGCTAGCAGGAACGCGCAGTCCAGGATCCTTTTCGAAGCATAACACCAAGAAGTCTCGTAAACGTCCGCTAGAATTGGCCGGAATGATAGAAGTGGCATCCTGCTGCACAATGGCATACATGGCGCCGATGTCGGGGCGCTCGCCGTAAGGCGGCTGCCCTGTGCGAAGCTCAACAATCGTGGCCCCTAGACTCCACACGTCACATGCCGGTGTCGGTACCTGTAACTGTATCACCTCGGGGGCCATCCAATGCGGTGTGCCCACCACACCGTGTCTTTCGGAAGAGGGCTCGGACCCATCGGCAATACGCGTGGCCACACCGAAATCAGCAAGTTTTGCCAGTCCATCCTTTGTGGTGAGAATATTTGCGCCCTTAATGTCACGATGGATGGTACCCTGGCGATGCAAATACGTCAGTCCATTCAAAACCTGGTGCATGTACTGAACCACTAAATTTTCAGGAAATGAGCCGAATTTGTGAAGAATCGCCGCCAAAGATCCATTTTCACAGTATTCAAGTACAATATTCAGGTGTACATCATCCTTCATGAACCCGAAGTACTTCACGATGTTGGGGTGTTCTAGATCACGCAAGAGCTCGATCTCGCCCATGATGCTGTCCACAGACTTAATCTTATCCAGCGGTATCTGCTTTATCGCCGCAACTTCCGCAGTTTGCAAGTGAATCGCCTTGTAAACCGTGGCAAACGCGCCTTTTCCAAGACGATCCCCCAGCGAATAGTTGTTAACGGCACGGCCCCGATTAGGCGTGGCACATATCACGCGATTTCCCATGGCATGAGTGCGTGGTGTTTCCGCTCCACCATTACGATGTCGATGGTGGTGTTTCGGCGTGCGTGGCTCCGCCTCGGACCCTGCACTCATGTCGGTCTGGTCAATACGGAGGATGTTTGTTTATATGGGGTTAGGTCCATATAGAAATACCCCAGACCAGTATAGGCGCTTGCCTTCATTAACAGACAGTGAAGCTTCAAGGCGACAGTTACATTCTCCCAGTAAATTTATGCCACTAGTCAAATGCTAGCCATAGTATAATTATTTTTGGGTAATTGTCGAACCACTGGTTGTCTCACAATACCAGATCACCTCTTGGTCACAGTTCTACCCCCTCTTTCTTCTGATTCATTAATTATCTCTTGAATGTATATGTACCACATCTGGCCCAACTCATCACGGGCGTTAGCTTTTGATCGCTTATTTTTTTTTCGGTTTGCATACCTGAGCCGCTTTGTATACCCAGTCCAGCTTGGGTGGTCCCACTGGCTCGATCAAGTTGAGCACAGCCGTTTCAGAGCTCTCTTCCATAATCGAAACAACGCCCTCACCCAATCGGTCCGCGGCTCCCTTTGGCAAAGCCACCAGCTTTATCGATCCAGCAGTGCATGCCAAGGCCAATGGCAAACACTCTACTGCACTGAGATCACTACGTGCAACAAACACAGCGGCAACCCTGGGACCTTTACCCTGCAAATGATCCTCTAAAGCGGCCATGCTTGCGTTGAACCCGATTTTCTCGGTCGCTGTTGTCCCTCTGGCACTTGAAGCCACCAAAAGACCCACAACGGCTTCCTGGATACTAGGATCCACAGGGCTCCATTCTGGCTTTGCCAGAGGATCCACCATGTACGACATCTCACCACAGTGCTCCGTGCGGATTCAAAGGTCTTTCAGGGATTCTTGACAGATGGGCCTACACAACGGACCGACCTGGTCGCTTGATCTAATTTTGAGGCTAGTAACCTAGCCCACGACAGGCACAGTAAACAAGAAATCGTAGATTGTGTTCATATACGTATAGAAATAAATAAAATTGACGAAAATACATCTTCAGATTATGATCACCGCTGTATCTGTACACCGGCTGGATTCTGGTGCTTTTCAAATACGCGCTGGTACTCGATCCAATCGCTCTTGCGTTTCTCATCCGCCAGCTTCAGTCTACGTTGCAGATCTTTGAGTTGGGCCACCAGCACTTGATCGGCACCAGCCTTGGTCCACACTGTATCAACAATTGTTTGTAAATCCTGGACTTCCCGCTCAAGCTCTCGAATTCTATGACTGGAGTCCACGGGGGCCTGCCTGCTAGCCTGCATGGCCATTCTTCGCGTGTGTTCGACAAGCAGCTCAGTCAACATTGGAATCTTGCTACGAGATTCTTGCTTACTTCGCCGAACAATCTCTTCGATTTGGAGCTCTACTTCATCTTGGTACTCAGCGCCCATGATTTCGAATACTTCGCCAAAGAATTCTCGTATAATCAGATAGCTCGCGTTCTTGGATTCATGAATGATTTCTTGTAAGCGGGAGGCATGAGCTGTTAGCTCACGATGCGCCAGTTGCTCTTGCTCGAGGACCCGCTTCTGATGCGCTTGATAGTTTTGGAATTCGAGAGACTTTTCCGCTAGGGCTTGAGAAAGCGAGTCCAGCTCGCTGCGTAGCGCCCGGATCTCTGTGGTATGCTTATTGGTGATAAATGCTGCGGAAGATTCCAGCTCACGCTCGTGTGCCTCACCAAGGCGACGGAGTTTCGCGCGGGTCTCCGACTCCATCTTTGCCAAATCGGTCTCTAGTTTCGTCACCATTAAGGTCTGCTGAGAAAGCTCTGACTCCCGTTCCGTCAGGTTGGCTTGTACCACTTCCAATCGAGAGGTGAGTCGAGCATTTTTCTCTACGTGATCCGCATTCTGTTCGCTCAGTTGAGCATTTTGGGTCTTCAGCTGCAAATTCTGGCCGCTCATCTGCGCGTTCTTACTAGAAAGCTCGTTCGTTTCCATGTTGAGGCGGGTATTCTCTGTCGTTAGGTGAGCCACTTGCTCCTTAAGCTGCTTGAGTTCGTCATTCAACTCAGTATTTTGTCCACTCAGCAGTTGTTTATCATCTTTTAGCTGCTTATTCTCGCCATCAAGGTGTGTTGTACGACCCACGAGTTGCTTGATGGCATCTAATAATTCCGATGACCCAGCCTTCTCGGATATGTACTCCGGTAACTCTTTGGAAGCCTTGGCTACGGCATCAGAGTCGTATTTCGCAGCACTCTTCTCCAACAGTTCGATATCTTCCTGTATGCTAACCAATTCATTCTCCCATTTATGCAGAGCCGCGTCGCGCTCCGCACTCAGTTGGGCAATTGCGGCATTTTTCCTCTCCAGGGATTCACTAAGCTCGTCGATGCGAAGCTCTGCTCGAGCTAACTGTACTTTGATTCGGGTGAACTCTTGGTCACCAGCATTCATTTCACGATACTGTTGCAACTTAAGACGCAGTTCCATGTTCTCTGTCTCAAGATTCCGATAGTGGGCCTGGCCGCGGCGCAACCCACCATTGTCTGGCTGCTCCCCATCTAGGTGAGGACTGCGCATCCCACTGATCCGTCGCTCCTGGGCAATACTAAGCACCCGTTGTCGAAACCGAGTGTCATCTCCCACAGTGTGATCCACATCCGGGCTCACGGACACGCCACTATTCTTAATCTCGGACTCATCATCATCACTGTTGGGATCGCTGTCTGGATCATTGAAAGAGAGAAGACCCCGTTTCAATAAAACCGAGACAGGCCGGCTCGGGGTACGTTCTCGGGATTGATGCTCCGCCACAGGATGTGGGCTTGTTTGCATTTGGTGGGAAAATAGCGAGTCCTGGCTAGCCGACGGTAGGGAACGCGGAGAGGTTAATCTAGAACTGTTCCGCGGACTGGTTGCAACAATCTGGTTGGGACTTTGGGTAGAATTCACACTTGGAGAACCTGGTAAGGATTGTGGACGAGAATGGGCCAAACTCGGAGACGCGATAGAGCTTGTATCGTAGTCATCGGTACGGATCGGGGACCCCGTCAAAGAGATGGTTGACTCTAGGGAACGAGCTCGAGTCGGCTGGGACCGCGCGGCCGCTGCCAATGGGTTGTCAGACTGAGTAGCGAAGACGTGACCTTGCAGAGATGCTCGTTCGGTAGACTGATCAGAATGCAATTCATTGCCGCGGTCTGGGGAGGCGTCCCGGTCCAATTCGCTGCTATTACTAGGTTTCCTTTTGTCGGCAAAGCCGGCCCTGCTCATGCTGGAATCGTAGTTACTGCTTTGATCAGTATTATTTTGGGCCTCGAAAGAAAGTTCATTGTGAACGCTATCGTGGCTCGAGAGTACTGATAAATTATTTGCCCCTGAATCTTTTTCGTCGATTCCGCTTAGCGATCGAACACTCTTAGAGAAACTGGAATCACTGGCCGATAACTCAAGAGATTCTCTGCCAGGTTTAGATAAGCTGACGGCTCTGGAATGGTCGCTAGTTCTTGAATGGTCGCTAATTCTTGAATTATTGCTGATTCTAGAAGTGCTGTTGGTTCTAGAAGTGTTGCTGGTTCTGGAGAGGTTGTTTGGCATCGCCTGGTCATGCTCCAAAACAGATTGATCACTTGACGAATTGATGCTCGAGCCATAGCTACGGTTTTGCTCTTCTGAATTTTTTTCCACCGGGTGCACCGAGCTAGAGACATTCGCTGGGTTTGCTGCGTGACGCAGTTCTCTACCGTTCTTATCACCGTTCACCACCCCACTTCTATTAGTTCTCACATCGTTCGTTCTCTGGTCTTCCATAGCAGATATATCTGCCTCCGCCTTCTCTATCTCGTTGCTTCCAACGTTTGATGCTGTTGTTTCCAATATGCTATTAGTACGGGCTTGAGAATCATCGACACCTTTTTCTTCCACCCTTCCGTGAGACCTTTCGCTGTTTCTACTGACCACTGGCTCGCTACTCTGGAGTCCCCTTGGGATATCATATATGAAGGAATGGGAGAAGTCCAAAGGGTCTAGCTGGCGTCGGCCGTCTGGAAGTTTGCGACTCACGGGGGATTCAACCCTGTTCTCAGGGAGCTTTCGCAGGAGAGTTCCAGCCTCGCCATTGTCGTTGACTGCCCCCAAATCACTTTCGTTCGCCGATGATAGAGACGATGGGATGGGACTTGACGTTGTGGTACCAGACGGGGACTCTGTGTCGGGCACCCCAGGGTGGTTTGAGGTGCTCTTCCCGACCGACAGGTTTTCAAGCTGCTGGTTCAGTCTCTCCTCCATTGGCTATCTGACCTTTAATAAAGTCACTTTGTTTAGGGGTTTGTTTTGTTTTCGAGAGCTCCGATAGGGTAAGGGCGTGTTCTGCGATGTATAGACGGACGATCCAGCTACATACGTTCGGAATACGCATCAGGCGGGTCACGATGCTTTAAACCTTGAGCCAGAGTAATGCTTTACTTTGGATATCGTATATATTTGATCTTTCCGAGTAGAATACCATCATTTCTCCCCACTAGGTAAGTGTTAGGGAATGAGGTTATCACGATTACCGCACATAAATTCGCGATAATGACCATCATCAAAATTCCCCGTGAGGAAACCAAATATTGACGTGCTGATGAGTCAGAGGAGAAAGGGAATTAGCTAACTTAACAATGATTTGGCCTCTTTGATGAAACTTCTGGTCAATCAATGGGAAAATTATATATGCGGTTATTTGAGCCCTTGGTCGATCTCTTCCGAGCGTCCTTGGACCGTGTTAATGCTGGGAGGAGAATGCGGCGCGGGCTCCGAGAGTGGGGACCAGGCAACCGGGCTCGCAGAGGGACTTGCCCGTTTCCAGAATACTTCGATGGAATCAAAGGCACGGATCCCCCGAAAAGCGAGCCCAAACAGCCCATCCGTGTCGTCCCAGTGCTGGGTGAAACTACTCACACCGTCCTCGGAGCCCAATTGGCAGACCATCGAAGCGGTATCTTCGAGACAAGTGAGGTCAGTCGTGGCCGCCAGCAACATGTCTGGTTCGAATAGGACATTCACCGAGAAACTCGCCGTGGATGTGGGAATCCTTAGGCCAGCCCGCTGCTCGTATCCTCGAAAGTGGAACCAGAGGTCAGCAGGAAACACTTTAGTTGGGTCGACAGGCTTCAGGACGTGCAAGCGGTCCTTCAAAATGATCATGTCCCAAGTGAATTTCTTATGTCCTCCATGGGTCGTTTTATTCAGCAGGCGTGGCATATGGGGTGGAGAATTGGTTCCAGGACTGCCTTCGACGCTCGCAGGAGACGGCAAGTCCCCCGGGGACGGCCTGACCTCTCCCGAGGACGACTCCAGTGGCTGCAACTCCAATTCAAACTGTTCGATCTGAAGATTTCGGATGACTACCTTCACGATCTCGACCGCTACCGGCGCTAAAACTGACATATCCGCGCCCTTCATAATCCACTGCTCGAGATATCGCAAGTATCTCTGCTGACTCTTGATCGTGATTCCGTCAACTATGCTTCTGCGAATGCGTTTCTGCGTGAATTCACTGGTGGCTCGCTGGTACGACATGCCATTGAACAGCATCAGGTAGGCGGTGACCAGCGAGCCCGTGCGACCTTTGCCACATTTACAATGTACCAATGCCACACGCGCAGGGTTAGCGGCCACATATTCGCGGATCTCGACCGCGGTCTTTACCAGCAATGCCAGCGGCATGGGGCGGTGGTCGGGCACGGGAACATGGGTGACCGCACTGCCGGAGTTGCCAATGTTGTCGATGTCGTAGCGCAGCTCGTGGGCCTCCTGGAGATTCCACACGTGCCACTCGCCGCCGTGCCGGTCGTTGAGGAATTCCACGAGCTTGCGCGCGTCTGTGCGGTAGAAGCTTTGGAAGAACTTGTCGGTGGGCATTGCGGATGCAATCAACTGGGGCGTGATGTACGCCAAATCGAGCTTGGTGCCGTCATAGCCCTCTTTATGATGGAGGATGCTGAGAACCCTATCAGCAATCATAGATTGACTGTCGGGCAGTATCAATTGGCTCTTGATTTCTAAATGCAATATAGTGAAGGTGTTTATTTACCCCACCACCAAACCTGATACCCACAGGGTAAGGTCCCACGCGTCCCCCCCCGCCAGGACATGCAGAGGAGCCTTCCCTGTCAGGCACAGATCAGCTGTTAGGCACGCCCAGCTTCGTCAGGTGAGCTGACCAGGAGGTGCAAGCAATGGGTCAATACTGAACTACAGAATAGCTATAAACGTCCTAACAGTAGGCAACAATAAACCAGTACTAGTAACGGAATAGAACCAACAATTCACGGAAAATCTCAAATCATCAGCAGTGCAGAATCCGATCCGTAGCCATCTATGTATATTTACATCTATGAGTGTATCTACACCGTTAGAGTCATGGTGGCATATGCATGCTCGGCCGCTGAGATTTTTTCTCGGTTCTTTGCGCACTCCCTGATTTCAGCTAGGCTCGTCTACCTGACAAGGCTGTTTTGTGCTTTATGTAGAGGCACCCGATATCGAGGTACTCGGTGATTTCACCAACAATCTCCACCACAAACGTGGCGTAGACGCCGAAGGCTACGCCACACAAGCAAGCCACAAGCTGGATTTCTCGGGACGCGGAGCCGCGCAACACGAAGTGACCCACCACGCCAACGAAAGGCAGAGCCAACAGCGGCGTCCACATCGGATACATCTGAACCGTAACGTGGGCAGTGATCACGCGGCCCACCAGCAACGCAAACGTGAAGGCGATGGCCAGGAAATACATCGGGAACGCGTCTCCGGCAATACGGTCGTAGCCGACCAATAGCCACGCCGTGAAGCCCGCCCACATCACAGCAAACGGCAATAGGCCCCGAAGAGCGGCAACAAACTTCCCCGGCGGCACCGCCGCCCGCACGTTGGCAACGGCCGAGCCGATGTTGAACAGCAGCCCGATGGCACAGACCACGACCAGCGCGTCCTGCAGAGTGACGCCGCCGCCGATCTCTCGGAACCACACTTGCGGGCCGACAACCCCCGTCAGAATCTCCAGCACGCAGCACGCGAGAATTCCCTCGACGGGGCCCGACACCACCGACAGGAACAGCTTATGCGTGTGGTACTCCTCCCAGGTCGACAGAAAGAAGTTCACCGTGCACAGGAACTCCGTGGCAAGCAGCTGGCGTAGATTCAGCTGGAACACCGAGGAACACACGTACGCCTGCAGGGACGTGTTGATGGCATCCACGCAGTGGTCGAACAGCTCGCCCAGCGGCGAGCTGGTGCCGGTGCGCCGGGCCTGCTGGCCGTCCAGGGCGTCCAGCGTCTGGTACAGGAAGAGCTCCACGGCGTGGGCGAAGTATACCCAGCGCGGTGGGGCGTCGCCGGCCTGGATGCCGTACCTCAGCGCCCGCAGGAAGCTGTCCGCCGAAAACACCAGCCCCAGCAGCGTGACCATGTTCGGGGCCAGCCATCGCGGCAGCCACTCCACGACACGCGTGTAGGCCGGCTTCAGCACAAATTTCGACACCAGGCTGCGGTCCTCGCCAGCATACTTGTACTTGCGGAGACCCGGAAGGGCACTAACGGGCAAAAACGCTCCCATGGTTCGGTCGTGAACTGGCCGGGCTTGGCCAGAAGAGGGAGTTTCCCCGGGGTCATGTGAGCACTAAGAGCAACCCGGAATATCAGGAACCGCCATGACTGGGAAATCCCACGGCGCATGGTGAATCGCCTGCGGCCCAACTCTATTCCGGTACTCCTGACGACCGCCGCTGTCCGAGCCAAATTTAAAAAGCCGAGCAACAATGGATTGCGGCCCTGCCCGCATAGATCTGACGACTGGCCCTTTAGCCAGTGGTAACCTTTGATTCGCTTTAGTGCGTTTTTACTGCCATATAATTTTTGTACATGTTTTATGTATGGTGGGGGGCTGTTTCCATGCAGGAGGACCTGGACTCAAGCTACGATGGTTTGTCTTAGGCGATGGTTTGGGTGATCCCTAAGCGAAGAAGTCGCACTACGTTGTGCAAGGTTTCGTTGTAGTTCAACCTTCGCCGACCAGTTGCGGTTGTGCCCGCACCCACGTGGGGCGCCCGACAGGTGGGGGTGCCTTATCTGGCCCCGCACGTGCCTAGCCCTCGTCCACTGTACCTGATTCTGTCCACAGATAGACTCGGTGGTGTTCGAGTTTGTAGTGGAGCCCAAATCCGCCGTGTTCCGACCCGTAGTTAAGCTTTCCACCTTGCCTGCGACCTAGCCTGCCACCCCGCCCGCTATTTTGCCGCCGTCTAAGCCACCATGAAGTTTGGGGAGCAGCTGAAACAGAGCCTGATCAAGGACTATGGCTACTACTACGTGAACTATGACCAGCTCAAGCGGGAGCTGGGCCAGCGGCTTGCCCGCAACGACGACGCCTGGAGCCGCGGCGACGAGGATGAATTTGTGCAAATGCTGGAGAGCGAGCTCGACAAGGTGTACAACTTCCAGAAGCTCAAGTCCAACGAGATCAACCGGCGCATCAAGTCGGCCGAGCGCGAGGTGCGCCAGGCGGTGTCGACCGCCGAAAGCAACCCTCATGACTTCAGCGAGGAGCAATTCGAGGTCCTGGAGGACGAGCTGTCCTCCATCATCGCCGACGTCCACGACCTCAGCAAGTTCACCCGGCTCAACTACACCGGGTTCCAAAAGATCATCAAGAAGCACGACAAAACCACCGGCTGGCGGTTGCGCCCCATCTTCACCGCCCACATGAACTCCAAGCCGTTCTTCAAGGAGAACTTCGATAACCTCATTGTGAAACTCAGCACGCTGTACGACCTGGTCCGCACACGGGGCCACCCCCTGTCCGGGGATTCCAGTGCCGGCGGCCAGCAGCAGAACTTCGTACGACAAACCACCAAGTACTGGGTTCATCCGGACAACATCACCGAGCTCAAACTGCACATTCTCAAGCACCTCCCCGTGCTGGTGTTCAATCCCAACAAAGAGTTCGAGCCCGAGGACAACGCCATCACCTCGATCTACTACGACAACTCCCATCTCGATCTGTACCGAGGGCGTTTGGAGAAGTCCGAGGGCGCCGAGGCGATCCGCGTGCGGTGGTACGGTGGCATGAGCACGGACACGGTGTTTGTGGAACGCAAGACCCACCGCGAGGACTGGACCGGTGAAAAGAGTGTGAAAGCGCGGTTTTCGTTGAAGGAGAAGTACGTGAACGACTTTATGTCCGGGAAGATGACGGCGGCCCAGGTATTTGCCAAGGCCCGGCGCGAGGGCAAGAAGTCCAAAAAGGATATCGATGCCCTGGAAGCCCTGGCGAAGGAGATCCAGTTTCGCGTGATCCATGACCGGCTGCGGCCGGTCACCCGCTCCTTCTATAATCGCACGGCCTTCCAGCTCCCCGGCGATGCCCGAGTGCGGATCTCGCTGGATACCGAGCTGACAATGGTACGGGAGGACGATTTCGATGGGTTGGACCGGGCCCACAACAACTGGCGTCGCATGGATATCGGAGTTGACTACCCTTTCAGCCAGATTCCGTCCAGTGACCTGGAGCTGTTTCCGTACGCCGTGCTCGAGGTCAAGCTGCAGACCCAGCTGGGCCAGGAACCTCCGCTGTGGATCCGTGAATTGGTGTCGGGCCACCTTGTGGAGGCCGTGCCCAAGTTCTCCAAGTTCATCCACGGCACCGCCACGTTGCTGCCCGATCGCGTCAAGTTGATCCCGTTCTGGCTGCCGCAAATGGCGACGGATATTCGCAAACCAGTGGACCCCCAGCAGGACTATGCCGCCACTAACAACGCTGGTGGCGAGGACGCCGAGCAGTCCGTTGGGTTCGTTCGCTTCGCCAACACGAATGGTGGCGCCAGTGAAACCACTGGTCTGCTTTCCGGAACCGCTAGAGCCCCTTCGCTTGAGGAAGTGCCGATGTGGAAGCGGCTTCCTCTGCGGGGCTGGAAAAAGGTCAGAGACATCCTGGGCCTGGATGTCCAGGTGGCCAGAGACCCGGACGGAACCATCTATATCGACAACATCCCCGTGCCGAAAGGCAAGATCATGCACGTGCCTGTGCGCATCGAGCCCAAAGTGTATTTTGCCAACGAGCGCACGTTCTTGTCCTGGGTAGAGATCGGTATCTTACTCGGTGCGATGGCCAGTGGGTTGCTGAATTTTGGTTCCGAAATCGCCGTGAAGGCCTCGCTCGGGTTTTTCTTAGTGGCGGTCATGACGATCGTGTACTCCATTCTCACGTACATGATGCGAGTGTACGCCATTCGCTCGCGGTCGGCTCACCGTTACGATGATCCATACGGTCCGGCTATCATTTGTGTGTCGTTGGCGGCCGCAATGGGAACTAATTTCGTGTTCCAGTTCATGACAGCGGATTGGTGAATGTTTCATCAGGACGCAATCATGAAAGCGTCGACATAATATCCATCAACTGGAATAATCGCTCCCTGGATGATAGTGATGCGGTGCCGAATAGACCTCGCTATTGCTGGTCTTGACGAAGTATGTGTGTATCTAGTAAAATTCGAAGTAATGCGGTAAAAAGAAAGTATAAAATATTATTCGTCCTACTTATGTGTGCCCAAGATTCATGCCTCTGCGTTCAATTCAAGAGCACGGTGGTAATGCTCACGATGGTCCACGACCCCTTGTCATACGCACGATGTTGCATATGCACGCAGTCGCAACAGCCGAGCTTATACAACGCTGGAAACCTGTCTCTGGTGATCTATCTCCGCTAATACGGCTACCGTCAAACACCGGGTAAAGCTATGTGTTCGGCCACATACTATAGTGACAAATTGCAATGATGATTGAGTTTATAAATATAAGTTAATTTTGTTCTATCGAATTGATCCTGCGTGGCCCTTCAGTAGATTACACGTTTATCTGGGCCAAGTATACTTGTCGAATCCGACATCAAGCAAATGAGCATCCTTGTCTAGCACTTCCTCCATGTTCTTGCGCCGGAACTCGTCAAGTTTGCCTCTGAGAGTGCTGTTTCCGATGCCCAACATACGCACCGCCAGAAGACCCGCGTTCATGGCGTTGTTGATGGCGACGGCGGCCACCGGAACACCACGCGGCATCTGTACAATCGAGTACAAGGAGTCGACACCATCCAGAGACGAGCCCTTCACGGGCACGCCGATAACAGGCACAACAGTGGAGGCAGCAACCATGCCGGGCAAGTGGGCAGCGCCGCCAGCGCCGGCGATGATCACCTTGAGGCCGCGGTGTTCGGCAGACTCAGCATACTCCACCATTTTTGCCGGGGTGCGGTGGGCGGACACGATGCTGCATTCGAACTTGATGCCGAAGTTCTGTAAGATCTGGCAAGCCGCCTTCATGACCGGAAGATCGGAGTCGGAGCCCATGATTACCCCCACCTCAGGCGGGGCATCGCGGGGCTTACCAAACTCGACGTAGGCCAGCTTTGCTCGGCACTCGGCGAGATTGGACGCTACAATGTTGATGTGGCCCAGCTTGCGGCCGGGCCGCGTGGTCTTTCCGTAAAGGTGCACCGCACAGCCTGGGGTCTCCAACGCGCGAGCGCACATCTCCAGCTCCTTGCCGTCTGGTTGGCCGAGAACGTTGAGCATGATGGACGACGTGTCCGGGGTGCTGAACTCGGTGGCGTGCTCCGGCAGCGGCAACCCAACGCAGGCGCGAACGTGAGCCTCGAACTGACTGGTGACGCAGGCGTCTTGGGTGTAATGACCCGAGTTATGAGGCCGGGGCGCGATTTCGTTGATCAGCAGGTCGTTGGTCGGCAACAAGAACATCTCGACGCCGAACACGCCGGCGCCCCAAAACGAGGCCACCGCCCGCTTG
The DNA here is from genome assembly GCA_030555655.1 of Starmerella floris. Lineage (NCBI taxonomy): Eukaryota > Fungi > Ascomycota > Dipodascomycetes > Dipodascales > Trichomonascaceae > Starmerella > Starmerella floris. Next base: position 38,371 of record JANIWM010000016.1, read on the forward strand.
GCCAGTGACTGAGCAGCCTCAGTGGCCTCGGCTGTGATGGGGGCGGGCGCAAACACGGTGTGGCACACGCTGTTGACGTGCTTGGTCTCCACCACGGGGTAGGTAACCACCTCCCCATTGCGCAGCCGCACGACCATAACCGCCAGCTCCTTCACAAACGGTGCCCACTGCTCGGCATAGAGACCCGATTTCGGCAGCTCGGCCAGTGAGGCGGCAATTCCATCGGCCGATTTCACAACGCTGTTGCCCTTGCCGTCGTACGCGTCCTTGCGGCTCTTCAGCATGAACGGGTAGCCAAACTTCTCCCCGAACTGCGCGCATGACTCCACGGTGGGCTCTACGGCCTCCGAGTACGCCACCGGCAGATTGTTGGCCACGAGGTGTTCCTTCTGCAGGAACTTGTCCTGGATCAACTTAATGGTGCGGGCCTCGGGCATCACCGGCTTGCCGCACTTCTCCAGAGCATCGGCATCCACATGCTCGATCTCAATAGTTAAGACATCCGAGCGCTGGGCGAGTTCCTCGACCTTGGCAGGGTCGGTGAACTGACCGGTGACATGCCGTGAGTCAGCGTTGACCTGCTTGGCAGGGGCATTTTCCGCGTCCAAAATCAGGGTGCGTACGTTCAGCCGGTTGGCGGCCTCGACTGTCATGCGGCCGAGCTGGCCGCCACCTACGATGCCGAGCACTTTAGAATCCATTGATAAGCTGGAAAAACCGATAAGCTGGAAGTGATAAGAATCCCTTATGGGGAAGGGTTTTTCACCAGCGATAACCGGGGCTCGAACCTTACCCTCAAAATCGGTGAATCCATGCGGGGTGGGAGAGGAAAAAGAGTGGTTCGTGCTAATATTCCGGAGTCATTGTGCTACATTCGGAAACCGATCTATGATGCTTTCGAAAAGTTTCAGTGATTTAGCTTCCGCCGTACGTGCTTATGTTAGGGTAAATGCAAGTCATACATCTCCATAGATATTACCCACACCTACATACATACATGTACACCCAAAATCATGAATATCGGCTATGCAGATTACCGCCAGTCGACGAGCAGGGCGCATTGTCCTAAGAATTCGCTCCAAAAATCAAACAATAATCATGTTGCCAAACCAAACTCCGACCCATTGGTGCCATATCTAAATAAGGTAGAGCCCGAACCAGGCGCGCACGTCTCTATCGAGCAACTCAGGCAAATGGCTGAATGCATTGAGCTGTTCCAAGACTCGGAAGAATACAAAAACGACCCGCGGTTTCTAAGAATTTGTCTAGATTACGGCGCTTACTCTGAGTCCCCATTAACAATGTTCAACTTCATGGACGCCCATGGCATTGGCAATGCCAGAGCCAGCTTCTTTTATCATTGGGCCAACTTTCTGGAAGGGGTTCACCAGTTCTGGAAGGCCAAGTTGGTGGTGATGCAGGGGTTGCGCGCCTACGCGCAACCTCGATTGCTATTACAGCAATTGCTGGAGGATCTTGAGCTAAGGCACCCGGGTGATGAGGGGGACCACAAGAATGAACGGGCTGACGCGAAGCCAACTCTGACGCTCAAAGAGAGTATTTACACTGGCAATAGTAGTAGCGGTGAAGAATCCCCCGGCGATGTCCTCCAACCACTCAAGACGGAGTTCCCCAGACACGAAAATGGGCGGAATATGAGCAGGTCCAAGCAATTATCATCGAGCCCACAGTCGCTTCCTGATATTCCGAGAAGGTCATTGCAGGTCTATCAAAGCCATGATAAGGCGGATGAGGAGGTAGAGGAGGCCGGGGAGGATTCCACCTGCGCTGCCCATGCAAATAATACCGAAATCCCGAGAAAACCTGCGAGACAATCGTCGTATCAACACAGACTCCTACAATGTCGACAATTTAGTAGTCCGGTTCGCCCTTTTGACCGCAATCCCAAACCTTTGACTGTGCACCGCCACAAAGTTGTCCTCCCCAGTGAGCATCAGCCATTAACCGGCATTAAGCGAGCGATGTACGATCATCATGGTGGAGTTACGGAACCAATTGCTTCAGCCTGTTTTGCGAAAGGTGATACCGAAGTTCTCAGATAGGCCCCACTGTAATTTATGTATACAGGCTTTTCTATATCGCACCCCTCGACTAAAGGCTGATCAGTATGAATAAATAATATTTGATGCGAGTTTCATTTTCCAAGCAGCATGGCAAGCTTTTGTTTCAGTTTTGCGAGTGGACTCACGTGCAATCGGGCCTGATCTTCCGACACGACATCGCGGCTCATCAAATTGAATAACGTGGCGAATGCCATGGCCATAACAGTCGATGTGAGAATGATAACATTGTAAGGCATGGAGAAGTCAGGCACCGGTAGAGAGAGCAGCAGCGAGGATGTGCGGACTTCGTAGCGCTCTCTGTTATAGGTTCTTGCTTCCTTCACTGCCGGTCGAGCAATGGCCAAGCCCGGTGGGACCTCGAACCCATGGTTGGCGTCCGGCGGGTACTCTTCGATAAACAACAGCGATTTATCAAAGCTGTACTCGATCTCGAACCGCGCATTTGCTGGAAGTAAAATGACGGTTTCCAGCTGAGTGGGTCTACCACGGTCCTTGCCTGGCACATACTTACGTCGCAATACCTCACCACGTCCACTCAGCTGTGTGGTGTGCAAGTAGACGCGCATGAACCATGGCAAGGATTCCAGGTAGGCAACCTCCAGTGCTTTATTGCCAGGGTTCGTGAACACAGTACGGATTCCCCCACGCTGTTGACCCCATCCGCTGAAGGAGCGGTCCAAATAAAGGCTGGGGTCCCTGGTATGGCTCACGACGGTCGAATCCTCGGTAGAGAAGAGCACATCAAGCGTTGTCAGGTTCTTTTCGGCAAAAACAGTATTAAGGTCGTATTCCCGCACGTCGGTCTGATCATCCACCTGCCAATTATCAGGAGCATCCACAATGATTTTCGACCTCGAGGCACTGGGGCATTTTCCCTCGATCTGCTTACCAAACATCGCACTCAGAGAATACGAGGCCTTCTTCGGCACCACGGGGAAGCAGGTCCAGTCGTTGGACCACGGCTTGGAATCATCGCAGATCAACTCCTCCTTCTTCACTGACCACGGAAGGGCAGAATCTTCACAAGTGGCAGTATTCATGACGTTGGAAACGGTTTGTTTCAGCGAGATCTTTCGGTCCTGGCTGCGCCACACATCAACACTCATCGTCTGCCAGCGCGATTTGAACAGCGAATGGCCATCCAACAAACTGGAGATACCAGCCTTGCCCTTGCAGGGGAGCAGTTTCAGAAATGGCGTCAAGTTCTCAGTGCAGATGGGCTCGGCTGGTAGAGCACCGCGCATCAGCCACGTGCGCTGGCCCTTTCCATCTTTATCATTGGAGATCCGCCCCCAGGGTTGGTGAATCATCTCTGATGGAAAGGTGGTGACGGTTTCGTCTACAAAATTCACCGAGGCGCAGAAGTAGCCACCCAATGAATGCGTTAGTCGCCTCCAGTTACGCCACGCGTCCTCTTCGTCTTCACCAGCAATCCAGGCCCATAGCTCGACACCGATCCCACCAGTTAGAGCACCGTTCTGAGGCGGCGCATTCCACCCCTCCGCGTCCCACCAGCCCTGTCCGAACCGGAGATGCAATTCCTGAGTATGCGACTGACTCACAATCTGTCCTAGAGAACGAGGGAAGGTCGTGTAGGTGTGCACGTCAGCGAACCCGGTGCCATCACTTCCATCTACGGGAGCGGGGCCGAGGTCCTGGCTCATTTCGAAATCAAAGTTTGCCAACGCATGACCGCGCGATAGCGGCCGCACATACAAACTCTCTGTGTACTCGCAGAATCCCACGTGGAGCGCGGCCAGCGCCAACACTGATCCGAGCATTGCACGCGTTAATGTGGTAAGGGCGGACGGGCACAGCGACAACTATACGGTGGATATTCCAACCCCCACTACGGCACTGGTGGGAGCATAGCTTGACTAGGAAGGTCACTCAAAATCAGAGATTAGGCTGTCGCAATTATATTTATGTTTACATTAGCCAATCCTAAGTCAGTAAGGACTTGTGGCGGCTCCTAATAAATATGTAGGCCCCTACTCTCTAGGCGATACCTAGATCCGACTCGACCCCGAGACGTTCGATTAGGATTGTAGATCCTGAATAGAAGTTGGAAAGCGTTGCGATTACGCGCCAAGATCACACACCTGGATGCATCTTTAGATACACTGGTGGCATGGCCGATTCATCTCAGTGTGTGTGGGCCACAACATACTGTTATGTCCCTCTGAAATTCAAAAATTAACTGCAGCACCTTCTGTTCTCGTATGGTCTCCCACTACAATACTTGGTAAGGCCCTCAGGTGCTTAAATAGGACTGATCGGACGGGAAGTCTTGTTTTCACCTGGGTATGGCCGCAGCTGACGGATTAGTTTATTCACCCTTCATGAACTCTAAACTGGAAAATCTATTAAATATAGTATGCTTATAGGAACTGGCGCCCTCACTGCTCACCCAACCTATGGAGAAGGACCATTTGGGGGACTTCCTGAAGGAGATCGCCAAGGATGATCGGTTCGGCGCACAGCTACAGAAAATCCGTAATGCGGCGCCGGCCGTCCGTAAGTCCACGGCCAAGGAACTCGCTGCTACCTCAGACGTAGTGCCGCTGATCACTGTAACCCTGGACATGCTGCACGAGTCGCTGGACGACTACGAGCGAGAGCGTCTAGAAAAACTGCTCGTGCGGGTTCTGCAAAGTCAGCCTAGGCTCGGAAGCGCATCGCCGGTGGTGGAGATCGCCCCGCAGCTAATCAGCTATGTCAAGGAAATGATCCCGAAACGCCCCGTATGCGCCCGTAATGCCATGAAAAATTCGGTGGGCTACGAGCTTCTGGCAAATATTGCCCAATTGATTGGCCTGAAATCGTTTGTGACCATCCTGAAGCCGGGATTCGACAAGCTAGCTGACCTTCAGGCTAATGCAATATTCCTGGCAATAAGTGCACAAACGTTCAGCATTCCGCTCATTCTACCGCTCATTCGCGCACTTATTAAGGACAAATCCCACGTTCTGTGCCAATTGGGCCTTGCTGTTATTCAGAACCTGCCTAACTTCACCATGAACTCTCTACTTCCCAGTACACCGGACCTCGTGCGTTGTTGCTCCGTCCCCCTCACCGAATCGGCGCTCAGCAATGCAGCAAACTCAGCGGTGGTTTCGCTCGCTGACCGCGTGGCACCCTATGGCTTCAAGGCTTTCGAACCTATTCTGCCCTCCTTATGGATCGGCGCCCGTAAACGCCGAGGACGTGCCATGCTCGGCTACTTGCGAAGCTTAGCTGCCATCACCCCACTGACCCCCCCTGACCGACAGGCCGAGTTGGCCGAGCCTGTGCTGGAGATTGCTGCCACCTTACTAACCAGCCGCGCCGAAGCTGATGAAAAGTCATCTGCCTTGGTGATCGCTGGACGCTGTGCACCATTTGTCGGCGCCAAGCTGGTGACCACGTTGCTCTACAGCATTTTTGAGAACTTCTGGCATGAGTACGTCGATAGCCGGCTAGCAGTCGTGACCCTAAATACGACCACAGACCTCCCTGTTGACAAGTCTTTGATTGTCAAGGAGCTAGTGAATGCAAATGTTTTAGTCAATGATGACCCCCGCATCGTCAAGATGGGTTTGCAATTGTTGGCTCGGTTACTACCCAAGGATTCCGAGTCAAACAAGACAGTGGCACTCGATAAACGTACGGAAGAACGTCTAGTCGATGGTATACTAGCGGCGTTGCCCGATTCCAACGCCGAGGATGAAGCTGACGAGACCATAGTTGAGGTGGGTACAAACAGTGATGCTCATAAGGGTCATTCGAGCGAATTTTCCACCAACCGTGTGTCTGTACATGCTTTTATCAGCGTGGCTCGGTCCCTACCAACACTATCACCATATTCGCTCCTGATAATGACCTCGTTGCTGGAAAGAGATGCCGACCCTTCGCCTTTGGTTCGGGAAAATGCGTTACAAATTTTGGCGGGCATTGCTGATCAATTTCCGGTGAAACAACTACGACACATGCTGCGCAGGCTCTACGAAGAGCTCGGTGAACAATATCCGGAGGTCCTAGCCGAGGTTATAGCGGCCCTCGATTCGACGCTGCAAGCGCTGCTGTCGTTGGAGACTCTACAAACTGACCCGTCAGTTGGCGAGATCATCACTCGAACCTCGCCAATTCTGCGCAACCGTCACGAAAAGGTGCAACATAATTGCATCAAGTTTGTGCGTAGAATGGCGGAATCTGCTGGTGAAACAGTACCCGCTCGGGAATGGATGCATATTTGCTTCGAGTTGCTAGAACTGCAGAAATCTCAGCGTCAGAGTATCCGGTTCGATGCTACGGCAGCGTTTGCCTCGATTGCCGCAGTCATCGGCCCCGCCTATGTCGTTACCACACTGGTGAATCATTTAAAGTCGCCGGACCGACAGTTCAGAATCACTACATCTGCAGCCATCGCATCCGTTGCCGCTGAAACAGGTCCTTTCACCACCATTCCTGTCCTACTGCACGAATATAGCCAGGGAGATGTGGTGGTCCAGCACGGTGTACTCAAGACCTTAGCGTTTATGTTCGAATTTATTCACGAGAATCCGGATGTAGTGGCTTACATTGACTCGTTGGTCTCTCTTATTGACGATGCCTTGCTGACCTCTAATCAAGTACATCGTCAAACAGCGGCGTCCATCGTTCACTATATGGCCAAGGCTAGTGTGGGTGCCGATAAAGAAGCAGTATTCCTACATTTCCTCAACGAACTGCTGCCCAGTATATTCGAGACGTCACCTCATGTTATTGATCGTGTGCTAGATGCCATTGACTCTATTAGAGAGGTGGTGGGAGTACCCACCTTCGCCATGTACATTTGGGCAGGGCTGTTTCATCCGGCCCGCAAAGTCCGCAATGTCTACTGGAGGATGTGGAATAATATGTACAAAGATAGTGCTGATGCACTAGTTCCCTACTATCCTCTGGACGTGGCAGATCCGTTTCAAAATGACACTATGACGGATATTAGAGATTGCTGGTTCTAGAGACGATTGCAGTATAGCTAATACTGGTCAATATTTATTCTATAATAATTTATTGTTTTCCTCCCCACTAGGATCATCACTATGATCATCATCATCATCATCATCATCATCATCATCATCATCCACTTGTTCGCTAGACTCTTCTCCGCTATAATCTTCTTCTGACTCCGACTCAGATTCCTTGTTCTGGCGTTCATCTTCTCTTGGTGAATTCAAAAATTCTTCCAAACTCATTTCCTTGACTTTATCGGCCACGGGCTTGCGAGCCTCCCTGGCCACCTGGGACCTAGATGGGCCTGCTTCAGTAACTTGCTCAGTCACAGTCTCAGCAGGGGTTCGTTGACGCAAGTCAGAAGTATCCGGGCGATCCTTACACCATTCTTCCAGCGGGATGTAACCATCCATGGGCTTACCGAAGTAGGTGCTGAGAGTATCAATCAAAAAATTAGTCACGGGTTGCGATTGATGAGCTGTCTGGGATTTGGGGACTGGCTTTGAAGCCTGTAAAAGCAAGGTAGCCATGTTGTTATCCGGAGCATTATCGAGAGTTTCGAACAACCTTGTGCGATCACGGATGTCAATGTTGGGATCGAATCGTGCCAGCTGCACGGCATACTGGAACCACTGCGGAACACGGTCATCGAAGCTGGGGGGGTCGTTTTTATAGGCGGTATTGAGTTTCGCAGCCAGCAGCACGGTTTGATTGCGGACCTCATCGGCCTGTTTGGCGAAGTCCACGGCTAGCAGTTTTCGCAGAAGCTCCGCGGACTCTCCTGGGATCTCCACACAGTGCACGCCGATCAACCAGATAATGGTGGATTTTGCCGACGGCGATAGTTCCGGAGTAGTGACGACGATCTGCACCATTTTCCGTAACAGCGAGGGTAGAATGTTTTCGGGCAGCGACGACACCGCGGTGGTGCCGTGCTGCTGCACAAGAACACGCAGAGTCATCAGTGCTTCGGAAACCAGCTCCGGGGACTGATGCTTATCCGTGGCAAGCTTGGCTAGCCAATTGATGGTCCTGTGGGCGAGCGACGGCCCAACCAAACTCGTGACCGTCGACATCACCGCGCGCAGGCTGGACAGATCATCTTGCCACGCTACCGCACACAGCTTCAAGTCCCACAATTCCGAGTTTGTGAGCTCTGCTTCCGTGCAAAGGCTGATGGCCTGGAGAGCGTGCACCCTTTGGCTAGAGTCGTGGTAGGTTGCCACCTCGCTGATCATCTGTGCCCGGTGTTTGGCGAAGATTTGAGGAAATTTTGCCGCAAAAATCGCAATGTTCGACCAAACCAACGCGGTGCGGTCCCCTAGGCTCAGCAACCGCTCGATCACATCGGGTAGAGACTCTTCCTGAGCACCAGGCGATCCCACATAGAGCAAAATTGCCGCACTCTGCACAACAACCCCATTATTTAGGCTGTACAGTAGAGGCCTTGCCGAGGCTACCAGCAGCTGCGCGTCGGGATCGTCCGGACTTGGTAGATAGTGCCGACAGTACCGCACGAGAAAGGGGCATACCATAATCTGGCACCATTCATCGAAGTCGCGGAGGTGCGGTACGTAGATGCGATAAAGTTTATGCAGGACATCGATACGCTGTGGCCAGTTTTCTGCCAGCGTTGCCAGTCCCCATCCCGCGACCGCATAGTCCCCGCCGGTCTGCCGGGGAAGCTGCAGCATCTCCAACAGCATTTCGAGCAATTCCGGTCCTAGGGACGGGTCGATCTGATAGCACTTCCCGATGGCCTGGCAACAAGCCGCCCGCACCAGCGCGTTGGGGTCGTTAACGACCTGGGCAATGAGATGAACAACCAGCGGGGCGACGGTGGGCACACGCAGCGCCGATGCCAACCGCAGAGCCTGCATCCGCACAATGGCGCTGGTGTCCTGCAGCATTTTCTGCACGGCGTTCACAATCATCAACGTGAGCTCCGGCTCGTGCTGGGAAAACATGACGAGGTATGACGCCGCCATCTCGCGGACTTCCAGATCGCGCTCAAACACCTGTTTGACCACGTCAGCGAAGAATGCTTGGGCCTGATCGACCTCGCCGTCGGCAACCTTGGCCAGTACCGTCTTCATAGCCTGAGCCTTGTCTCGAATTGAGGAGGAGTTGAGCAACCGCTGGATCCGGTCCTTGTCGGTGGCCAACGGATGCAGCGCTTGACTAAGTCGATAGGCTGACATCCTGGCGGCAAAAATGGATGGGAAGTGTCAGGATTTTGAAGCAATGACGATAACAAGAACGAGATTATGGTGACAAACAACGGTGTGCTCGGTTGTTTAAGGAGAGAGTCACAGATAAAATGCTGTGATGGGGCACAGTTGGTCAGAGGTGTCTTTTCAAAGAGGGAAATAGAGAATCTCTGGGCGCACCCACGCGGCTCCACGGCAAAAATTTGTAGAGAAGCCAGTGGTGAACCGCCAGCTCCAGGGTGTGGTGGTGGTGGGTGACAGATTAGGTGGTGATACAGCAGTTGATCAGGCAGCACAACCCTGAACTGATGCATGCCCAGACACCAAACCAGGGGGGCTTCCGGAACGTATCAACACAGCGGTCGTACTAAGATGGGCAATACAGTAGTACAGATGTAGGCAGTACAAAACAAGCAAAATAATGCAAAACTAAGCAATGCAAAACTCAGCAATGCAAAACTAAGTAATACTAAAATAGGTAACCATCAAAGAGTCCAATATGTACAAACTGATAGCTCCAAAACCAAAGGAGACCGATCAACAATCCTAGAGGGGCCCAGACCCGGCCCCCGTGATGGAGCTACCGCGGAGAAACCACACGAGAAACCAGCTCATGTGGGGTCGCATAAAAAAACCGCCCGGAATATTACCGAAAAAGGCAAAAGCCCTTCACACTGGCCGTGAAATGTATGGTATCAGAACGGGTCCTCGTAAGGGTCCTCTTCGTCGTAGTCGTCGTCCTTCTCGAACTGATATACAATGGCACCGCCGCCTTCGGGCCCCTTCTGGGCTTCCAAGAACGGCAGCTCAACATTTTCGCGGTGTTGCCTCTGCTTCTCGTTGAGCGACAGATTGAAGGTGGTCAGATTCGCGGGGATCTCCTCCTCCTGCACCGCCTGCGGACTTAGGAATTGGGAAGTGTGGGAGTCTGTGTTGATAAGAAAAGACCCGGCGAGGGCGCGACCAGTTTTGCGCCGGTGCTCGATATCGACCCGAAACTCCCGCCGATTGTAAAGCCCGTCGCTGAAGTCGAACTGCCCCAACACGGGGTCGTCGGCCAGCCGCTGCTGCGCCTCCTTGCTGGGGCGCACCCGAATGATGCTGGTGGCCATGTATTCCATCAGCGGCAGCCCGTGCGGGGCGTAAGGGTTGGCTGGCGCGGGCACCAGCTCGGCGTCGGTGTGGACCACGCCGACCACGGGCACTCCCGGGCGGATGTTTTGCTGGATAATAGCAGCAGCGTCGGACCGGTCCTGCAGGTCGTGGAGATAGGTCACGTCGCGGCGGTCAGCCGGCGGTTTCTGCTGGCGTCGGAACTCGATCTCGGCCAGCAGCTGGTCGGCGGTCTGGGCCAGGCTGTCGCAGACCAGAATGAACGGCGAGTAGTCCTTGAGCGCAAGGATACGGTCGAGAAGCGCTGCCTTCTGCTCGAACATCTGCTCTGCCAATGCGAACCGCCCAGGGTGGTGCAGAATGTGCTTATTAGTGAAGGTATGCTCAGCAACCGTGGTGAGCTTTGTGGTTCTTTCTAAGGGCGACTGTGGGGGTGGGAGGCCTCGAGGCAAGGGTTCTTTCCCCGGGGCGTTCATCACCGGTCTACTGAAGCTACTGAGCTCGGCTGGTCTCCACGATGGGAGTGCACGGACTATGGAAAATATTGGAGCCCACGGCGGATCCTGTCAAGCTGGAGACACTGCGGGGCAAAACGCTTGCAATTGATGCCTCGATCTGGATCTACCATTTCCTGAAGGCCATGCGCGACCCCAAGGGCACGGTGCTGATTGCCGCCCACATCATTGGGTTTTTTCGGCGCATCTGCAAGCTGATGTTCTTCGAAATCAAGCCCGTGTTTGTGTTCGACGGCGCGCCGCCCATGCTGAAGAAGCAGACCACCTCCAAGCGCAGCGAGCGCCGCATTGGCCGGGAGCAATCGGCACGGTCCACGGCCAACAAGCTGCTCACCATCCAGCTGCAGCGAGCCGCCCAGCAGAAACACGCCGCTCCGGTAGAGCCGAGCCCGGACTCGGTGAAGGTGGTGGGCACTGTGCCCAAAGGTGCCGTGTACTTCGACGATTTGGTGGGGCCCGACCCCTCCGGGGCGAGGTCCGGCCCCACCGCCGGGCCCAGCACGGCCCCCCCGGCGGGCGCCTCCCAGCGGTTCGTTCCCACCGACCAGTATCACCTCCCCGAGATGGGCCGAATAGGCCCCGTGCGGTCCAATGACCAGCGGCTTCTATCCGAAGAGGAACTGGAGGAATACGCCAAGCAGTTCACGAGCCAGGCGCGGGCGGGCTTCATCGACACCTCGCTGGTCGACTTCCGGTCCCGCGAGTTCGAGATGATGCCGCTGGAAACGCAGTACCAGTTGCTCAATATGGCCCGCATGAAGTCCCGTTTGCGAATGGGATACACCGCCGAGGAGTTGAACCGAATGTTCCCGGATCAGATGGAATTCTCTCGCTTTCAGATCAGCCGCGTGACCCAGCGCAATTTCTTCACCCAGAAGCTGATGAACTTGGTGGGCCTGGAGGAGGACCTGACACGACGGGTGTCCAGTGAGAAAGATAAGGAGTACTTTCTGAAGAAGACCGACCAGGGCTGGTCCCTGAGTTTGGAAGACCGCCATGGCAGCACGCCGCCCGCCGAGCTGGCCCCGGCGAAGGGGGAGCCCCACGAGGATGAGCCCCAGGTGGAGAGGGCCGAGAAGAAGGAAGCGACCGACTCGGACTCCGAAGCTGAATTTGAGGACGTCGACATCAGCGCCGAGCCCCGCCTGAGCCCGTCCGAGGTGGACTCCAATCTGAGCAAGGGCGATTCGCAGATAATCGATGAGCTGTTCGGCTTCGAGGCCAAGCTGACCCGGGAGCAACTATATGATAAGCTGCTCTACAATATGGACAGTGATGAAGATGACACAGAGGCACCCAAGAAACCCCAGGGAGGCGCAGCCAGGTCAATGCTCTTTGGAAAGTCTGCCAAAGAGACGGCGGAGGAGAATGCTAAAAGCGAGAAGTCGGCGAGCGAGGCCACCCCATCCGAAGCCGGGCGGCCGGCTTCCAAACCAAGTGCGCCGCCTGTACCGTGGTTTGAGGAGCAGGGGAATTTCCAAGAGATGCAGATCAAAGACCGTCAAGTGGACAATTTCGTGCCTCTGGACTATCAATCAGAAGACTCGGAAGATGACTTGGAAGAAGTTGATGTGGGACCAGCAGAGGCTCCTATCGCGCAGTATGCTGTTGACACCCACAGTGCTGAGGACCCCGCCGTAGAAAGGCTCTCAGCGGAGGAGACCCCTAGTGAAGTGCCCCAATTCACGGACCATCGAACAGAAGAGCAGGTGATCGAAGGGCCCGGAGTTGACGTCGGAGAAACCAAGAGGGAAGCCTCGGTCATAGAGGAGAACGGACATGAAGCACCTGTTCTCAAGGAACCTGTTATGGAGGAACCCGTGGAACCTGTTATGGAGGAGCCCGTGGAACCTGTTATGGAGGAGCCCGTAGAACCTGTTATTGAGGAGTCTTTCGTAGAAGAGGAGCCAGTGCTAGAAGATCCCAGAGTCGAAGGGGCTGTAGCAGAGAAAACTCGGGATGCCGAATCTTCAGCGGCACAACCGCAAAAAACAACGAGAGATCGGCCCACCGAGCAGCACGTTCCTGGGGCTGAACCTAAAATTATGAAGGGCGCCCCAGAGATTCGTAAAGATTCCAACAAGGGCACACATAAGGCACATATGAAAGAACCTGATATGGAGCCGGCCTCGTATGCCCCTGAAGAATCGACCTCAGGGGATACTGGCGAAGTACAGCCTGAAGATGCTGTGGAACCCGATATAGAGCTCACCCCGGAAGCCGCTGAGCGCGCAGAAGCGGATGCCAAAGAAGCAGAAGAGGAAGACGAAGATATCGCAGGTATGTTGATTGCCGAGGCTGAAGAAAACGAACGGTTTGCCCGCGAGCTTGCTGATCAAAATCACCAAACTTGGTCCCAAGCAAATGAACGAGAGTACCAGACACAAATCAAAAATCTCCGCAGCCAGTTCGCGCAACAGAGTCGTGATGCCGACAACATTTCGACGGAAATGGTCCAAGAATGTCAGGAGCTCCTCCAGTTGTTCGGAATTCCCTATATCACGGCTCCTGCTGAGGCTGAAGCCCAGTGTGCGGAGCTCCATGCTCTCAAGCTTGTCGACGGTGTTGTGACCGATGATGGTGATACCTTTTTGTTTGATAGCAATGCCCGCGTCTACCGCAACATGTTTAGCCAGGCGAAATTCGTCGAGTTTTACTCCACCAAGCGAATCCGCGAGCGGCTTGGATTAGATAGACGAAGCATGATCGACTTGGCATTTCTACTGGGATCTGACTACACTGATGGCATTTTGGGAATTGGTCCTGTCACAGGCGTGGAGATTCTAGCTGAGTTCGGGGATCTGAAGCATTTCGCGCAATGGTGGGAAGAAGCCCAGAGATTTCCGGAAAATGCTGACATCGGAACTCCGCTACGTCGGCGTCTACTTAAGAGTTTTCAAAAGAAATTATATCTACCCGATGATTTTCCCAATCCCGTGGTTGTTGATGCTTATCTACACCCTTCCGTCGATAAAGACTCCGAGAAGTTCGATTGGGGTAGTCCCGATCTGGAGGGACTTCGCCAGTTTATGGAGACCACTGCTGGATGGGACCATAGCAAGACAGATGCAACGCTACTGCCGGTGGTGCAGGAAGCCAAGCGGCGTGATCTACTTGCAAAGACAGAGCGTGCAATGAACCAATCTCGGTTGGATGATTATTATCGAACAGTAGTCCAGAATCCTGCGTTGGGAAGCAAGCGTGCCGCCAAGGCTGCTGGGCTCATGCGGAAAAAGCAGAAACACTAGCTGGGATACTAGGTGAAACGACCATTATTTTTATTTATCTAATTATGCTCTGCAAAATCAGTATTATTTCCTCCACCAAGGCGGTTAATTTAGTATGTACCCTCGTAGCATTCTCGCGAGTTGCTATGACTTTTCACTCCCCGACCCCCATTACTCGAGTCCACCACATACAGGAAGGCACCCCTGCCACAACCCCCTGTTTGTCGAGGTGTTACTCCATAGATCTGCAGTCGGATTCCAGTGGGTATTGACAGGGTTCGTGATTTGTGAATGTCAAGATGCACTGCAAGAAATGGTAGCACCAGTTTTGCCCACGCTACTGCCTTACGGCGGGTATCGCGACAAAGGCCGTAAAATCCAGTGCTTAGGTTAAGGGTATAACCATGGTGAGACGCACAATGGCTGGAATAAAAGCGGAGAAGCTGAAAGGGAAGCAGGAGCAAGCATAAAATTCTGCGGTACCCCAAACCTGTCCATGTTTTCATCTCCCGCGGAGCAGTGTAATAGCTTAGAAAACAGGCTCCGGCGGTTGCAGTATATGGGCAAGAAAACCTCCTGCCCAAACTCACATTGTCTGCATATAGCGTAGTTGCCTCCCCAGCGCCGCTCAGAGAGCGAAATTTTTCGTGGTAATAAACAAACCAACTTGACCAGGACGGCCAGTTCTAGTCACTAATTGCTTCTGCAACTCTTCCATGGTTGTGATAGAGCGTGTATCGCCCGAAACATTGTACAACTGGCTAGAGGGCCCTAATCCACCGGCGGTGGTGGATGTTCGGGATGAAGACCATATTGGTGGCCATGTTCGAGGTTCTATCCACATCCCCAGCACCAAATTTCTTAACGAATTAGGCACGCTCAGACGTCAATTGCAGCTCAACGACCGGGTGGTCTTCTACTGCCAATTTTCTCAGCAGCGTGGACCAACCTGTGCTCAACATTTTGCTTTGCGTTCAGCTCGGTCTGATTTGCCATTCCCGATGGTTTTCGTTCTTGACGGCGGTTTCAGTAATTGGGCGTCTACTTATAGTGGAAAAGACGGACACACCGAAGCATTTCAGAACGATCTTTATTCATGATGTTTAATCTCTTAAATTTTGACTTAGTTTATGTACCTAATGCCCATAGATTTTGCCCCCCGGAGTCGATTTTGTTGTTTACTAGTATTGTATAGTATCCCTACGATAGGTCGTACTACGTGGGAAGCAATGCAAGCAGCAGATCACGTGTCGTACGATGGCGGCGCATCACCACTAATGGGGAGATATTCATTTGTCCGCCTGATGGTGTGTGCGGCTTCAAAGGCGGACAAATGGATACTTCTTGATCAGTTTCATAGCGATGTGACATTACGCGCAAAATGAGCACCAGAGCTTCTTTCCAGACTAAATTCGACACTAGTAGCTCAAGTTAAGCACGTCGGCACTTCATCGGACCCACGTACATATGTGTATAAATTCGGAGTTGGGCTGGCTGATTATGCAGCTATACATGCACAATGGCAGGTGCTATTCTCTGATAGTTCTTTCCAAGAAAGAGCAGATTAGAGCAGACAAATATGAACACGATACCAAAACTAGGCTAGAAACTTTAATAACTCTCAGAAAATCTCGTTTGAATTATAAATTGTTCTTTAGGGGAATGTTGTCGCTACTATCGCCAACTATATACATCCTGCAATGGCCCTTCGCATATGTATGTACGATCATGTGATCACGACCGCAACTAAATTATTGTCACCTAGACAGAAAAAAATATTGTGACCTCGATAGTCATTGGCTGAGCCACGAATTATAACATTGCAAGTACCGTGCATACGGATATAGATATGTGACTGAAGACTGAATTATAGTCCAACGATGTCTTCAATTCACCTCCACAGTGTAGGTTTTGAGGGAATTGAGCTTAGATCCATTTTTTTGAGATCGCTTTATACGTACGGACATACTTTGTGCGTTCTTCAGCATTCCAATTATAAATACTAGTTTGTGAAAATTTTCAAATTCAATTAAAAAGCACGATTGCTTTTCGAGAGAAACGCATTAGATAACACACTCTAAATCGCGAGCTTAATTTGCATATCTTGGAAGGCCGACCGTCGGAATATCCGGGTATAATGGACATTTGATCTTCGTTGGGAAGTGTAAACCCACTCAGTCCCGCAATATTCCTGTAACTATTGGTTATGAATGCCAAATCAGAGAATGTTCTGGGCTGGCGATCTCGCCTTGAGAAATCCAGCGTGGCATTTTCAACATCTCAAAGCATGTCATCTGGGCAATTGAGTACAACTGGCTGAATGTATCCTATTTATGCGTTCATATGAGAAGCAAAATGTCGCGGCATCTTCAAGAATGCGACATTTGCAGACCCGCTTATTCTCACAGGGACTTGAAACAGATCCTACGGGTATTTTTATAGACTGCAAAAATCACGATAGTCCCTCTTAAAGATACGTCGCAGTGTCAACATTGACTCAAATAATGATTCCACCCGGCTTCTTCGATCCAAACGACTCTCTGCGCTCTGTTTCTCCAGCCAACCCCAACCCGACATCCGTGCATTTGTCCGATAAGAAGGGACAAATAATAAGAAGGACTCATGTGGTTGTCACCTCCCTCTAGGGTGTGAGTGAGGGTGAGTGGGTGTGGCCAAAGGGGTGGGTGTATAAAATGCGTTGCTCACTATTGCAAAACTGAACCAAAACTTCAGATCAGGGGCAGCTGGGCTAGCATTTGTCAGTAATTTAAAGATAATAGATTATCATGACACCAAGGAGGTTAAGTGTTTATAGTGAGTTGCTGGAAGAAGGCCTACCCCTCAGTGATATCTCGGAACAATGCTGGCATAAATAGTGGGTTGTCATATCAGAAACCCCGAAACATGCAGGACACTTCTTCAGAGTAGCTCTGGAGTGCCATAGTCCCAGAGGCTGGATAAAGTAGAGAGTTACTCATCAACATAGGAACGCGAGATGGCTTCTGACACCAAATTGGATTGGGAACTTATATGTATAGAGAGAGTAGAATTAAGGCCCAAATTGCAGCAGACTAGCGATTTGTCTTAACTACTGCCGAATTCCCTGTGATGAATGATCGTCATATGTCACCTTGTTTTATTATAAGTGTGGTGGATATCTAGTTAGTCGGTCAAAACCATGAACAAGCTGAGAGGTACTCCAACAGTCGAATCGGATCTTGTCCCCGATGTCTGCAGACAGGATTAATCTCCAATCGGAACGGCGGTGCACAGTGAAAGTTGACAGCAGTCTCATAGACTTCCATAATCCTTATTACAAAATCGAGCCCCTGAGAGCACCGTTGGCCCCACCAAAACACTGATATCATCAATATGCCTATGGAGATTTATATCGGTCTATAATAAATATTATAACGTGGAAACTCTTCGTCGCTTCTTCGTCCTTTGGCCCTCTGATTCATCTTCATCATTCATATCACCGTTGTCCACTATGGAGTCATCCCCCGTAGTGTCGTTGGCTGCCTTTTTAGCAGCGATCTCTTTAGTGGGGCTAGACGGCGGGGTCTCTGAGTCCGAGTTCTGGGGCGAATTAGCATGGGATTCCATGCGTCGCGAGACCCAGTCGCGGGCGCGGCCCACCACAGAATTGCGTGGGGCATTTAAGGCGTAAGCTAGCAAGTCAGCATACATATCGCGGGTGGCTGTTTCCACGTTATGGCGCCACGACTCTCGGAACGCGTTGACGTGACGCTTGATGTCCAGCTCGTTTTTCTTGATCCACGAAACATTTAGCTCCTTGCGAGAAACACCCCGCTTGAAGTTGCGCATTAGGTACAGGTCGTAATCGCGCACGATACGAGTGATGATGTCTGAGGTCGAGATTCCATCCGTGCGCTGCGTCGCCATGAACTGCCCCTGCTCCTTGACAAATTTGTACACATCGTCCTGGCCGTCGGGACCGGCGTAGGGCATATCATCATGGGCCACATAGTCGATCTTGTGTTCGTCCAGGAACTCCTGGTTAACTTCCCAAGGTGCATTGGGCACCACCTCATCAACCCAGCGGCAGTGCCGCAAACTCTCATAACGCTGATCCTCACTAAGCACGGTGAGTCCCTTGTACTTGTGAACAAGCTTGTCGTTAGGCACGCCCACCACCATGGTGACATTGGGCAGGGATTTCTTAGCCTGCTCTAGCTGCTTCATGTGGCCAAGGTGGAACAAGTCAAAGACTCCGTCCGCGTAAATCCGCACGGGCCGGTCAGTGGGCGGTAATCTGAAGTTATAGCCCCTTGGACGGAACCGCCTGTACTCTTCGGGCAACGCGGCATCCCGGGCTGCCTCTTGTTTGGCGAACTCTTCGGATTCGTCGAGATTCTCAGATTTTCCATTTCCAACACTCGCCGCGTCGGAACCGCCATCCGATTTAAGAGAGCTCGTATCTGAGCTCACGGACTCTTCGTCCGACTTAGCTTCTCCTGCCGATTTGGTGGGCTTTCGCTCATGGGGACTCATTTCATTCCACACGTTTTCGTTATGGAGATTATCAGCAACGTCCGGCTCGTACGAATCAAGCGTAATCAGCGACTTCAGCACCCGTTTGGCAGCAGCTGACGGGTTGCGCTTGTTCAATCCAGTTTCAGACATCCACCGCGATTAGTGAGGAGGCAGGCCGGTTGTAAAAAAAACCGGAATTCTGGTTACTGCCAATTGGAAAACGAACCAACAATTTGTGCTGGGGTTCCTCACTCGAGCTAATTTCGGGGGATATACCTGTCCAATTACGGTTATGCTGAGGGTGGATAGCCTACGCCGATTGGGTGAACAAGGTCAATTCTTACGCAGTAGAGGACCTTACCGTTGAGGCCATAACTATCACGTGAGCTCATGTGAACGAGGGCAAAGATATGTCGTGACCGTGTCGTGTGGTTGTGGCCTCCAGGCCACAGGAAGGGGGCCTCGCCATGGCCTACTCTCCATGGCAAAGGGATTCCCCGTCGAGCTGGGCTAGAGAGTATCAAGTAACCGCCCGCGATGGCCCTCAAAATGCTTCGCGAGCAGCCCCCCCCACATAATGGGAGTTGATGATAAACACAACCCCAGACATTAACTTTGATAACGGAACCATGCCCAATAGTTAGGGCGTGATTGCTTCAATGGGCTGC
Organism: Starmerella floris; assembly: GCA_030555655.1. Classification (NCBI taxonomy): domain Eukaryota; kingdom Fungi; phylum Ascomycota; class Dipodascomycetes; order Dipodascales; family Trichomonascaceae; genus Starmerella; species Starmerella floris. The sequence continues at coordinate 57,659 of JANIWM010000016.1, forward strand.
CATAATAGCTATGGTTGTGTGTGTGAGTATGAATAAATTTGAAGATTCTTTGTGTCGCTGTAAGCATTATAACTAAAGCAGCTAGTTAGAGGCGACATTGTACTAACGCTTTTCTGCACTATGAAGTTTTCATTTGTTTATCATGGAATAGTAGTGTTCGTGGGTATAATCTGAATACGCCGCTTACTAATCTACTGGCAGGATGGCTTACTGTTGGCTGCTTTTTGCTTTCCAGATTTGACGTTTTTAATGACAGCTTAGTTCTATAGCATCAAATTATTGTGACTAACTTCTTCAGCGAATACTAATGCCTCAATATGAGTCGATAAGTCAAATGACGGAAGTAAACTGGTCATAGCGCAACTCGATATCAGCCACACAGCAACCTGGCTATGACAAGTTATTTCCCCTTGAGATACCGATAACATAAGACAGACGACACTCTCCTGAGTATTAGCAAGCTGGATTGCTTCCGTCACCCACGACCTGGACTACATCTCGTCACGTAGATACATACACTTATAAGGAACTTTAGCAGCTTGAGTTTTGGAATTTCAGGGCGATTTGATTTTTTAGAAAAAAAAAAAATTAAATGACGCATCTAATCTGCTGGAGCACAACAGTTCAGGCCGTATCATATTAATCTCTCATATGACATCATCTTAGCGGCATGCATCTGACGTGTTGGCTGTGTCGGGCAGCGGTGGCGACGTCTACGGTTGCGACGGCGGTAATTAAGGTATCGGGTAGCGATCCGCACGGGATCGCTCGTCCTCAGCCATTTTGCACACCGTTAATTTTTTTCACATGAGCCCGTCCCCCCAACGGTTTCACGGGCTAACCGATGGAAACCCTTGACCCGATCTAAGCAGATGCTGTATTTATGCGAGGTATCAATGCGAGGTGGGTTAGTGCTCGCCGATACGAAGGCAGTGTGCGCGGTGAACCCGTGGTAAGGGGAGCCTGGAACGAGTGTGAGAAACGGTAGGAGAGATTTCCATTGGATCCGGTACCGGCGGCCCCCCTTGGCAGAGAGATTCAGGGGCCAGGACCGACATAGTCCGGGATAGGGGGAAAAACTCTGGGCGGGGCCATGGTTGCGCCTACAATCGTTAGCCAGCTTATCGTGATTGCCCCCTTTCTTCTTGTCACTACTTTGCAACCCACGAGGGCCAACCCTGCTCGTACTGCTTGCTGGCGATTCGTGCTCTTTGTCCGTTATACCCATCGTGTCCTCTCATTCTAGGGTTTGTGCCCGTACCCAGCTTGATTCCCAATGGCACGAACCCTAGTGCATTGCCCGTTAGACCAGTGAGACCAAGCGCCGATCCGCCGGGAATATATATAGGCCGTGCCGGCCTGCCTAATGTCAGGTCTACACCCTCTTTACCAACTACACTTCACTGAAGTTCCTAAGTTTAGAGAAGTTCACATCACCTTTAATTGATCCATATCATGTCCGGCACAGTTCCTTTGGGTACCTATCTCTTCCAGCGATTGAAGGATGCGGGCATCGGCCACATCTTCGGTGTGCCCGGTGACTTCAACCTCAAGCTCCTTGATCACGTCTACAACGTTGAGGGTCTTGAGTATGTCGGCACCTGTAACGAGCTCAACGGCGCCTATGCTGCCGATGGCTACGCTCGTGAGAGCAATGTGCCCGGTGTGCTGGTCACCACCTACGGTGTCGGTGAGCTGAGCGCTCTTAACGGTGTCAGCGGTGCCTCTGCTGAGAACGTGCCTCTGATTCACATCGTTGGTCAGTCTCCCCGTTTCGCCCAGGATCAGGCTGTGCTTCTCCACCACTCCCCGGCCCCCCACGGTCTTAAGCCCAACGACCACTCTAACTACGAGAAGGCCAGCGAGCCCCTCTCCTGCACCATGGAGAAGCTGTGGGACCCCCGGAAGGTGCCTGACCAGATCGAGGATCTGATCACCAAGGTCATCCGCGAGAAGGAGCCTGCCACTCTCTTCATCCCTGCCGATATTGTTGGCCAGCAGGTCAGCGCTGCTTACCTTGGCAAGCCCTTCAACAGCAAGGTCCCTGTGCACCCCGACACCGACCGTGTTGCTGACGCTATCGTTGACGCCTTCAAGAAGTCCAAGCGCCCTGTCGTTCTTAACGATGCCTTCGCTGCCCGCTTCAAGCTGAAGGAGCAGACCCACCAGGTCCTCGACCGCACCGGTGCCTACGGCTTCGTCACTTTCTTGGGCCGCTCTTCTATTGATGAGACCCACCCCAAGTTCAGCGGTGTTTACAACGGTCACGTTTCTTTCGAGGGTATTGCCAAGGCCGTCGAGGAGGACAGCGACTTCGTGCTCAACATTGGTGCCCACGTCTCTGACTTCAACTCTGGCTCCATGTCTCGTGACATCCCCGACAACAAGCTGATCATCATCCACGCTTTCTACGCCCGTGTGTTCGGCAAGAACTACGATGGTGTGCATTTCAGCCACGTCCTGGAGCGTGTCATCGAGCGCCTGCCCGCTCAGCCCCCTGCTCAGGTTGACCAGACCCCCCCGAAGATCAAGCTGCCCAACCCCGAGCTCAAGGGCCCTATCACCCAGATCGCCCTCCCTCATGTCATCACCAAGGTGTTGTTGCCTGGTGACACCTTGATTGCTGAGACCGGTACCTACCAGTACGGTAGCCGTGCTTCTAAGCTCCCCAAGGACGCTCTGTACTTCGCTCAGTACTACTACTCGTCCATTGGCTTCGCTTTGCCCGCTGCCTTCGGTGCTGCCCTGGGCAAGAAGCTCACTCCCAATACCAACAAGCGTGTCAGATTGGTCGAGGGTGATGGTTCCTCGATGATGACCATCCAGGAGATGGCTTCCATGGTCCGCAACAAGCTGCCCATCACTATCTTCCTGATCAACAACTCCGGTTACTCCATCGAGCGTGCCATCTGGGGCCCCAACCAGGGTTACAACGACATTCCTCCCAACTGGCAGTGGACTAAGCTCCTCGAGGTTTTCGGTGGTGACAAGGACCACATCGAGAACTACAAGGTCGAGACCCTTGAGGACTTCGTCAAGCTGGCTGAGGACAAGGAGTTCGTGAACTCTACCAAGACTCAGCTTGTGGAGGTTGTCATGGACAAGTACGACTATCCTTTGACCCTCCGTGAGTCCACCGTTGTCGGTGCCGGCTGGAGCACTTACAAGGTCGGCGAGTGGCAGGAGCAGACCGGCCTGAAATAAGCTGGTGCTTCAAAATCCTTATTTCGCTTCGATACACACATACATAAAATTACTATTAAGCATTAATATATATATGTGAGATGAGTATGTATATCATGATCATGTCACACGTACACTAAGAAATAATGCTTAGGCAGTTCGATGTGAATTTGAATTTAATGTTCTTGAGATCCATATCGGCCCAACTAGAATATGTGGGGATCGATGTCAGCTGAACTTGACCAGAGAATGTTTTGTTGCTCATTCAAATTGGATGGTTTTGGTCGTCATTTGGTTGGCATGAAAAAAAAAAGGAGGCGCAAGGGTCTCAAACCCCATTCATTGATATCCTCCCGTAATTCAAACGCTTGACTATTACGTTCGGTATTCCGTCGTCATAGTATTGATCACAACACTCTTATGCGTTGTGGGCGTTTTGGGCGGATTCGCTGATTACCATGAGTCAGGATTCATCGTGGATTGGCTCTTTCCTCATCACATTGGAATACGCGTGACAGCTCTCTTCTGAACGCCTGCGGGATCTACTTAGTGGTCGTAAGTCTGCGAGTGTCGATGCAATTACGCAATTTGACTTAATTATATTTCAGTAGATAAATCAATCTGCCATCATAGAAGTAGGTCCAACAGTATACGTATGTATTCACACCTCATAAACTAGAGTTCCTCATTCGCATGCCCTTTGTGATCAATCCTAGATGCCTTGAGTAGAAATAGGGGGGAATGAGCTGTGAAAGTCAATTATGGGAAAGGGTTGAAGACCATGAACGGAATTCATGTGCAGCGGCGAAGCGCCTATTCGATTCTTGAGGACTTACAAAATTCGGAGGACTACACAAACCTATCAGTTTAAGAGTTAATACCTATACTATCCTAGTTAGCACAATGATAGTTGCTGTCGATAATCATTATAGAGGCATTGTTAGATAGTAGGTCATGGACAAATTGAAGCTAGAATTCAGGTTGAGAAAGGTTCAATCCGTCAATTTTTATATTTTCATGACTTCCAAAGGATCGAAATCGGGAGGTAGCTGGGTGATCATCATGTCACCGTTAGAATCTATGTTAGCACCGGAGCATGAACTGCGAAGGTCGCTGAAAAGGGTTTGCATTTCTAGTACCTGGTCTTGGGCCACGCCTTTCCAGTCTCGTGGTATCCATATACATGGTCGGGGCATGCGTCGATCGGGGTGCTCAAACATTTGCGAGGATATGAATTCTTGCTGGCCCGCTGTTAAAGAGGAGAAGTCGGAGGTCATAACGTCAAATATACCCGTCCACGCTTTCTGCAATGCATTACTAGTGGTGTTGGCATGACTTGACACCACGCTTCTGATAGTGTTAATCGTGGGCGTTGAGTTCGCAGTTATTGGTGATCCCGAATGAATTGGAGAGTGCATCGATTGGCCTGAAATATTATCAGAGCGATACACGTTGATATCATTCAGAGGGGATGATACTAGAGGAGATGACGCTATCAATGAAGAAACGATACTCTGTGGACTATGCAGTAAACTGACTTCTGACAATTGCTGTTCGTCAGATGTGATTCGCGGCGAATTGACATTGTTCCTTGATTGCGGCCCTTCTATAGACGGGCTGGGATTCAACAGTGTTATTGCGCTGTTAGGGGTCTCAGGAGATCCCTGTGGCGCTGGCGGTCTCATATTGCTCTGTTCTATGGACTTTGTTTCCTTTTGCCCCACCATCTGACCCTCTGTGTCGGCAAATTCGGGCTTCAGAGGGATTCGTGTGCTCAAGTCCAAGAATAAGTGGTTTAAGTGGTGCTGAGAGATCATCGTTATGATGATGACAAGAGCAACTACCATGGCCAAAGTCAACTGCCGAGATAAGAGTAACATTCCCAAAAGAGATACCTGCTGGCAATAGAATCCTGAAAACAGCTGGAAGATTGCTTTGGGGTAATAATCTCCATCAGCAACACAGCGGGGAACATAACAATAGAGAACTCGGTACTTGAAAGCCACGTATAAGGCAGCCAATCCAATCAGCGCTGATATCATTATGGCAGGGCTAATCAAAGCATAAGCGATAGCTATGGAGCCAATTGTAGTCACTAATGGGAAAACTGAACCCCAATAGATGGTAGAGTGACGACATTTGTTCTTTAAGTGTTGCCGGGGTGTTTTTCCCCGCTGGCTGTGCCAAGCCACGATAAACAACTGTTGACATTGCAACAACGTGTTTCCGGCAGTAGTCAGGCTATTGGCTGTCATATACGAAATGAAAAAGGTGGAAGCTTTAGAGAGGCTGCTGGCGAGGGTAATGGCACCTTCACTAGTATTCACCAAGACTTGAACCATAAGACTCGGTAGACCTGTAGACAACGTCATTATCAAGAATAACTGGAAGAACATGAACAGAAAAAGATATTTTTGAACGTCCATCTCCACGCGAGTGTTGGTAGGGTACCCTTTCAATCTGGCTAAACACCGAAAAATCATAGGCACCTGTGAAGTCAGGCCTGAGACAATCAAGGGCGATAGAACGTTAGACATAAGTATGCTAACTTTGGGCGCTTGCAACAACCAATGGATTCTAGGCATAGCCTCGGCGACTGTGTCCACTTGAGCCATCATGCTGATAAGCGTCACAGGGATAGCCCAACCAAATACAAAAATGTAGTTCAACATGGTAGCTCCGATACTGATTAGCCATGCCGGCCACGAAAGCGTATCCAAGTTCGACCAAATGACATCTGCAGGATGGACACGGTCGAAAATTTCTGACCCAATACCGATACTATTTTCGGAACCCAGAGATCGAGAAGCAATAAAAGCGGATAATGTGCTGTCAAATTGAACAAAGCACGAGTTAACTCTAGGCATAGAATTCTCCCTTATCTGAATTTGATAGATTTGTGAGTTTAAGCGGCACATTTCACTTTTCAGCCATGAAAGCTGGCTTCCTCGTTTGCCATTCATCTGCTTTAAATCGGCATCGCACAAATATTCGCGCCACAAATTTCCGACGATAGTGGCATCTTTATTACCGTTAACTCTGGTGGTACCATCTGGGTCACCTTTGCCGAGGCATCGTTCTATAAGCCACAATTCCAGCAATTCGAGTTTCTTGACTACACGTTTGCGCTGCTGAACAAGGGCGTGTAGTTCGGAATAGCTACGATTGAACCAAACCCGTTTAACCACTGCTTTGGTATCTGTCGACGCCAACCCAGAGAAGAATCTGGCAATATCTTGCTCGCTTTGATAAGATTGACTTAGTCCTTTGATCAGAATAGTAGATGAAGGTCCTGGGGCATTATCTTTCTGGCCCACAATATGGGCTGCGCGCATTCTAAAGTAGCGAATGAGCTCGAATTTGAAAATGAGCAGTGAAGAAAATGTAAATGCAATGCATATCACCAAGTGAGCGGTATGTCGCACTGTTTGGGATTCCGACAAGTTTGTTGTCGAAAGCCGATCTAGTCCATGTACTCCTTCGCGGTTGCCACTTATGTGAATTGGGAGGAGTATAACTATCAATGGTATCCCCAAAACGGCACATAAAGACATTACGAACGAAATGTATCGCAAGAAAAAGTATGCATCCAGACCTGAGCTCTCAAGGATAGCTGAAGTAGGGGCAAACAACGTTGCAGATAGCCAAGCGAAAAGACCACTGGACGATGGTGGGGTTCTCATGTGTTTGGCCACAAAAAAGGTGCGTGGTTCATAAACAGACCTTAATCGCCTGCGAAGAATTGAAAAAGTCAACATACATGTCATGCAAAGAGCCAATGATACTGCAATCGAGGTGAGGAAGCCTCGCGTTGTCATACTCCGCGATTTAGCAGGTTCACCATTAATTATTATATCAACAAGTCGATCTTTCATCTCTTGAGATTGAGAAACGGAGATATGAATCCATGGTTGGCGATTTTATTTGATTGTACTATTAACGTTTTGATGTTGCGGCGTATGTGCAACAGACAAAAGTGCGTAAATCTACCATTACCCCTTTGGGAACAGATAATGCAAGCCCTGCATGCAACCCACATACGAACCTAAGCGTATTCAGAGATTGTATCGAAAAAGGAATCAACAAATTCACGCGGCGAGATATAAGTTTTCTTCCGTGAAAACCCATGGACTTCCTCATTCTCTGCCTCGTACTCTTACCGCTGACCCTAGCGCAAACATTTACTGACTGTAATCCCTTGGAAGGCGAATGTGATCCAGATCCCGCCCTCGGCCGAGATATTATGATAGACTTTGTCGAAGATGGCCCCAGTCTTTCTCTTACTAGTACTGGTTGTGGTCCCGTTATCTACGATTCGGCTGAGGGCGCCCTCTTTACGGTGTCTGCACCTCTCCACAATCCAACATTGCAGTCAAAATTCTACATAATGTTTGGAAAAGTGAGTGTTGTGGCCCGTGTGAGTCCTGGTTGCGGTATTGTGTCCAGCATAGTTTTACAGAGCGATGATTTGGATGAAATCGATTTCGAGTTCATCGGTAGCGACCCTTTCCAGGTACAAACCAACTATTTTAGCAAGGGAGACACTAGCACCTATGACCGTGGTCGCTACCACCAAGTCGATGATGATATTACCGAGGATTTTCATGTCTACACTGTCGAATGGGCATCGAGTGTGACCAAATGGTACGTAGATGATGTCCTAGTGCGCTCACTGTATTCCGAAGACCAGCCAGATATCTACCCACAAACTCCAATGTCCATACGAGTCGGCTCTTGGGCAGCCGGGGATCCCAGTAACCGGGACGGCACTATTGCATGGGCGGGTGGTCTCATTAACTATGCCGAGGGGCCATTTGTTTACGCTATCAAATCCATTTTCGTGGAAGATTACTCCACAGGCACCAACTATGAGTACACAGATACCTCAGGCTCATTGTCCAGTATTGTAGCACACGACGGTGAGATCGGTACCGACGGTCCTGTGTCGAAACGGTGGTTCGAGCAGGTTGCGAAGCTGGCTAAGCCCTTATAACATTGACTGATTATTTGATTGCTAAATTTTAAATAGAAAAAAATAAGGCGAAGATAATTTGCGACATCATTGAGTCACAATTCAGTAACACATCAACCCACAGTAGTAGCGGTCTTAGGTAGATGGCAGTGGGGGTGGATGTACATGATGATGGGAAAGAACCCAAGCCCCGAACGAGAACACAGCACGTGACATACCACAAGCATCACCAATGAGCGGTAAGCGAAATTCACAAAGCACCAATACAATTTCACTGTTGAACCTTGTCTCTAATCCCCCATCAGCAGCACCATGTCGTTCGCCACCTCTCTATACAATACCGTCTTCCGCCGCAACTCTGTGTTTGTGGGCACCATTTTCTTTGCTGCCTTCTTCACTGATATCGGATTCAACAAGGCCGTGGACGCGTACTTCGACAAGGTCAATGCGGGCAAGCAGTGGAAGGATATCCGCGGCAAATACATCCAGGATGGCGATGATGAAGATGATGAGTAAAAACGCTGCGTCTACAGCCCTCCTTCAACCATTCTAGACTCACTTAAATCCATCCCCCGCCAAAAGCCATGTGGCCTCTTCAAACAAGTGGCCGGGCACCGTAACGTATTTATAATCTATTGATCCACTATAGACCAACATGAGCGTGCTTATTGGCGTTCTGTACCTTGACATATCACGTTTGGTACCCAGAAACTACATATCATATATCATGTGAATGTTAATATTTGTGAGGCCATATCATCAGCAGCGATGGTGGGTCGGCAGAATTATTATGGAATACGAGTTTGCCAAACAGGGGGGAGGGAGACGATCTGTGTGGTGAAACATATAATCAAGTACGATGAAACAGTACAAGCATGCAGCATAATGTGGTCATGTTCGGCATCGATGATCGACCTGATAGGAGCGGAGGGGGTAAACATTAAAGGGGGGTTTTATGGGGGTTTTATGGGGTACATCTATTTATTTAGTATGCATTTAGTGAAAGCGTTTTGGCCGGTTCCTGTTTACCAAAACCGTAAGCGTTCTCATGGTTGACCTAGTCAAGGACCCAACCCAGATTAGCCACCCAACAAATTGTAAACAGCATCGGCAGCGGCAATCCCTAATAGTCGCCAACAAACGCTCGCTCCTTCCGTGATACCAATAGCTGCCGTTATTGTGGATCAAAATGGACGCGGACGTTTTAGAGCTGAAAAGGCAGCTCTATATGATGCCGGAACAGTTCGGGTTCGCGCATTCCCGGATCTGGGAAATGCGCACGAAGCTGCGCCTACTACTGTTCAAGCAATTGACCGGAGAACACGCCCATATCCTCTTCGGAAGCAATGATTCATTAGAAACCCGATGCCTACTCAAACCCGAGGACTGGCTGGACCGGTCTAGTCTGAGCAAGGCCGACAAGGAGGCCCTGGATAACCATGGGCACTCCCACCACGGCCGGCCCTGTGGCCGCAAGCTGGAGCGGGGCGAACCCACGCACCGATGTTTGACGTGTGGGCTCGACGATACTTGTGTACTGTGCAAGTATTGCTTCAATCCCAGCGACCATGTGGGCCACAATGTCTTTGTGAAGATAAGCTGCCGAGACGACGGAGGCATATGTGACTGCGGCGACTCGGAGGCGTGGACCCGAGAGATCCATTGTTTCTGCGATCAGGGCCCAGAGAAGTCTGTGGCGTTGCCCGTTGAGCTCAAAAACCGCATGCGAAAGATTTTGGACGTTATGCTGGATTACACGGTCGACGTTCTGTCTGGATGCTCCCTGGAATTTCAGACAAATCGGACTGAACACGTTATACTGCAGCGCACTCAGCGGGCAGCCTTGGTCGCGGAGAAATACGGGTTCAACCCGGCCCCGCTACACCGGCTAAATGACAAATGGTGTTTACAGGTATGGGACGACGACAAGCGTTCGGTGACGGACATGCGCGCGGCGCTGTTGCTATCTACCGAGCGGAATGCTGGCTTTATCAACATGATCACGGAACGGATCCAGAAAGTGGGCAAGGCAACGGTGGCGGTTGCTGATACCGTGCCGCCGCTCATGGCGATGCGCCGCCGGATCAAGCACTTCGTTACGACAATCCGAAGCACCGAGGATGTCATGCGCGAGGAAATGGTGGCCGAGATCATCGAGATAATCACCGAACTGTGCCGGGCGCGAATTCCCAATGTTGATGCCTCGGAAATGCTGAATCTAGTGGGGGAGGCCTTGCTTACGCGCTGGGAACCGGGGGTTGTCCCCAACGACTTGCCTTTGCGGGGCACAGAGCTACGCCTGCTGACGCCGCAGTATCGCAGCGAGATGGACTGGTATAGCGTGCCGTGGGACGCAAGTATGCAGCGACTGAAGGGCGAGGATATGCCTGGCCTCCCGTCTGACAGGCCTGCAAACCTAGGAATGGATGCTAACTTCGGTGAGGGCAACGCCGGCAACGCCAATTTCGGTAATGTAGGACCCGATACACCCTTGGGCGGCCCCTTAGGCCCCACAGTAGGGTCTGCTCCGACATTCGATGACCCTCTGGAGAACGAGGAGCTGTTTGGTCCAGAATATGCCTACGGCCATCTGAGCCAGCAACTACAGAACGATCTCAGTGTTGCAGTTCCGGATTCCCTACCAAACTGGCCGATCGAGACTTCTCAGCTGCGCTTGAAGCTGATGCTGTTTTTTGATGTGCGCTTGCACAAATCCATTCGTCACAAACTCACGGACTTGTACGTAGCCGTGCTTCTGTCGAACCATTCACTCAAAACCCGGGCTGCTGTCATCTATGCCGACGTGTACCCTCTTCTGGTGGACCAATATATTCATCTGGACAAGGACCCGGACTTGAGTGTAACCACTGCGCTGAGCACACAACTATTTACAACCCCATCGATTGCCACCATGCTGATGGAGACTGACGCGTTCGGCATCTACCTGAACTTGATGCGCCGCGTGTTCACCAAACGCATGGCGCTTGACCCTAAGGTATTCCGCAATCGAAGACTGGGGCAAATCTTTCATGAGTTCGGCTATCTGTTGTGGCGAAACTCCCGCAAGGAAACCGTGGGTGCAAATCCATGGCGCATCGGACAAGCGGCGCAATTCCTAGCTTTGTTTCAAGGTCTTGCCCCTATGCGTCGGCGGGCCGATAAGCATATCGAGTATGAGAATGAAAAGTGGGTTTATTGCTATGCCTCGATGCCTTACGCCCTAACATTGGCCCGAAGCATCGCTGCCGGTATTGAAGGCGCTCCGGCTGAAATGCAGATGGATGCTTTCACCATGGGTGTATTGCCAATAGCTCAAAGTTTGATACAATGGCAGACTGCTGTAGCCAACAAATTTGACGCGCAATCGATGGAGATCAAATTATGCTATGGCAAGTTCAAGAACATAATTGTTTATTCAAGGGGAATCAACGTGGGCTCAGACCCGATCTCCCTGCTCAACCCGGTGCACGCATTCTTGTCTTGGTTGATTGAGTTCTCGTCAATTCCTAATGTAGAAGTACTACGGAAAACATTGAAGTTGAGTGAGAACAACAAGTCGCACGAATTATTCGAGGCATCAATGTGTACTCTGGCCGTAGTAGCGCACATCTCAGTCGGGTACTGGGTGCGTAACGGTTACGCTATGCGGATCCAGTTGCAATCTTATCGCGATGCCACTCTGAGAGACCTGGCTTATGCACGCGATATTTACATGACACAAGTTGCACTAAGCTTGCTGGATCCAAACACTGTGTTGATGAACTTGATTCGTCACTTTGGGTTGATAAACTGGCCTGTTTCGACTTTTGGTGACACTCAACAGGCATTCTACCTGCTGGATGAGTTCGTGCATACTTTAAACACATTGCTCACTGATAGGTTGCGGTTTCAGGGTCTCCGTGGCGCAGAAATGAAGCGCGCCATTCTAGCTCGTGAAGTCATACAGGTTCTTGGATTCAAGTCAATGCCGTATTCCGAGCTCACTCGGATGATTCCCGAAAGTTTGGTCGTTGATGAACAGTTTGATACCGTTCTCGCGGATTTAGCTGTCTATGCCCCCCCAAGGGGCGCTCACGGTGTGGGCTTGTACTCTCTGAAATCAGAGTATTACAGTCAGTTCGACCCCTTCTATACCCATTATACAATCTCAAAATGCGAAGAAGCCGAGAAGGAGGCAGAGGCGAAAATGGGCGCCAATCATATGGGGCCCTTGTTGCCTTTGCAAGAACCATGGACGGGCCTGGATAGATTCACGAGATCTCCGGCGTTTGCTCAACTCATCATTCGCATTTTGGTGAAACTGCGTGCTCTGGTCCGCGAGAAACCGGATAATACCACTCAACACGCACAGGCAGAGGCCTCCTTCAATAGGATCCTATATCTGCTGATCATGTCTGCACAAAGTGATATAATGGCTAAAGGCTCTGGATCACATCACGACAATTGTTTTGAAACCTTTAGTGAGCTAGTGAAGTCTGAACCAAATTTGGGAAACCTCAATGAGGGTGAGAGTTTATTAACTCTGTTGTATCAGGTACATGAAAGTGAAGAGTTCCCGAATGTGCATGTGCGCATTGAAACTTTGATTGAGCTTTTGCATCGCAAGGATCCGGAAGTCAAGCTCGCGTTCAAAAATCCTCAAGAAATTCATGAGCGAACAGCCTTGGCTCGTGAGGAGCATAAACAGAGAGGTAAAGAAGTGCAGCGGCGCGTGTTGGCTGAAATGGCTAGACAACAACAGCAGTTTATGAAGTCAGCTGGGTCCGATCTCAACTCTGGCCTTAGTGACGACGATGATGACAATGATGATATCATGGGCGATGATAGTTCCGAGGGGTACATCTTTTCTAAGCATTGTGTTCTGTGCCAGATGCCTGACGATCAAAACTCCATCTTTGGCATACTAACGTATACTTCTCAATTGCGCATCTTACGGGAGTTGCCGACAGATAGTGCTGAATGGATCGAGAAGGCGTATTCTGAGTCTTGCTCGCTAGACACGGAACATGCGCCCTCCCAAGCCGTCACCGATACCTTCTACGATGAGAACGGCACTGTCCGAAACAGTGTGCCTTATCACGATAAAAATCACCATACAAAAAATGGTGAAAACGGTGACCTGAGAAACCAGTGTCCGTGGGGCCCCGCATTCCCTCGTGAGCATGTTCGCAGCTCAACGCTGGTTCAGGGATGTGGTCATGGCGTGCACCAGAATTGTTTGAATGAGTTTTTGCGTGTACAGCAGCAGAGAAGATCGCTCACGCGCGTAACCCCTGATCATCATCGCGATGGCGAGTTTCTCTGCCCTCTATGCAAGGGTCTCAACAACTGCTTCATGCCCGTTCTCTGGAACACAAGTGATTTAGAGGCATCGGAGTTTTTGGCAGATCCTGAAAATACTGCCGAGGACATGACTGCGGCAATCGCGGGCACAAAGGAGCCTCAGCCCATTGACAACCTAATTGAATCTTCTATGTCTACTTTGAATCCGAAATTCTTGCGAGCTATCAAAAGACATGACTTCTCAGATGTTTTCCATATCAACGTGCGCAACGCGTTGCTGGAGCAAATGCTGCGAATCAAGAAGAAGAGCAAGAATACCGAAGATTTCGACAAGACCTATGGATTGCGCACGGTTTATCGTAGTTTCGCTGATAGTATATCGCAGTTAGAGGTGGCTCTGCGTGGTAAGACGTACTCCACCCCTTTCGGTGGATTGGTGATGGATCAGCTCCCCACAAGAGTTGTACAGTTTTTGCGAGTTTTTGCGAAATATATCAACACGTTAACCGGGTTCATCTTGTCAAGCTTCAGCCAAGTTGGTAAAGAGCCGGAAAAATACCGTGATCTCAATTTGGCCCCAGACGACACTTTCACAAAGACTATTGAAATGTTTTATATGGGGGGGATCGTCAGCGGTGTGAGTCCCAAAACGGTTTTGCGACAAGTTGTTGCTACTGAAGTAGGCCGCGTTATAAGCGCCGCTCAGAATGTGAACACTGTTGACTTTATGGCGATGTTTTCAAAGGAAGGATTCGAACACCTTCATGTGGACAATTTGGATCCGCGCATTTTAAACTTTTTGCGCAGTTGCTCCAATCAGGACCCAAGAGTTACGTATACGATGTTGAGATACCATATGACAGTCGTCCTGCGTCGTCACGCGCTAGTGATTTTCGCTATCTGTGGGAAATACGACCCAGACGACTTTGTCGGGATGATGAATTTGCCGGAGCACGATCGATTGTCAATCTATCTCGGATTACCGCAGCTGAACGAGATTTTGTTGAACGTAGGTAATCCAGCGACTGCGGAAGGAGTAGCCTTTTTAAGTTACTTTGGCCCGAATCGCAGCGAGCCTCTGCCAGCCGTTTTCTCCCATCTGTCGTACCCAGGGATGTATCGTCTAATTTCATTGCCAGTTCGATTGGACATGATGTTCAATGTTCCTGGCCAAAAAGTAGACCCCGCGGTCTGCCTTATGTGTGGTGAAATGTTCTCTATACAGGCTAGTACGATCTCTACTAGTGTGGGTCCTTGCAATGATCATGTTGCTACGTGTGGCCTTTCGCAGGGTGTGTTTTTGTTGGCCCGGCTGAATGTTGTGCTCCTATTGTTGCCTCCAGACCGAGGCACTTTCACGTCAGCTCCCTATCTAGATCTACACGGTGAGCCGGATGAGAATATGCGTCGTGGGCGGCCTCACTACCTCCAAGCTGCCAGATATGACGCTTTGATGCGGGATGTTTGGTTAAGTAATGGCCTCCCCAGCCTGATTGCTCGCAAGCTCGACCAGTCGCAAGATACTGGGGGTTGGGAGACCTTGTGACGAAGTTATCTAGTGATCTGATCCTACATGGTCTAAGCATCAAAACTGTAAATACTAAGCGAATACACTTCTGCAGTCTTGTCAGCTACTGCTTTCTTATTTTCTGAAGACTTTGCATTTTTGGGAAACGAAACATTCATTTAGTCTTTTTTTTTGCTTTTTCTAATATCATATACTACTATATATATGATATATATACTTGTAATAAATTCAACCCTTGTATTATGTGGTGTAGCGCTGATGGAGTATCCTTAGCGATATTCCGGAGCTTACCCCACACGCTGATACCACCACCAGCCCTGACCTAATCTTGGAACTACCTACTACAACAGTTGAGGCAGGTTGAACAACGCAAATGCCCACAGAATACGATGATCTGGACGATTTGTTGGACGACGACGAGCTGCAGGCGTCGATACTGAATAAGGCTCCCGGAGCGGCAGCGAACGAAGTCCAGGGAGGCAAACATACGGAGCCAGATCTGAGTAAGCTTCATTTGAACAGTGAAGATGATAAGTCAACCTCTAATGCGACGACTTCTGCTCCGAAAGCGAAGAAAGATGAACCTCAAATTGATGAAAGTGGACTCGAATCTCTGTTGCAGAGTTTGGAAAATGGAGGCGATCCTGATGCTGCCTTACGGACGCTTCTGGGTCAATTAAACCAGCAACCCGCGCCTGAATACACTGATAAAAGCGCTTTTGGGGCCGGAAGTAATGGCGGTAGTTTCGAAGACACCATTTCGGCGACTATGGACCGACTACAGAAGTCCCAGAAGCCCGGAACCAATGATGCGAACGACACCGATGTCCTGGCTCAGCTGCTGAAGGAGCTCCAGGGCGACCCGAGTTTGGGTGAGGGAGCTTCTGTCAATGGACTTGATGGCATTCTTGGCAACTTGCTCAATGAACTGGCGACAAAGGATGTGCTTTATGAACCTTTGAAGGAGCTCCACAATAACTACCCAGACTGGTTAGCAAAAAACGCTGCTTCATTGGACAGTAAGGAACTCACGAGACTGAAAACCCAGCAGAATATTGTGGCTGCTGTTGTTGCCAAGTTCGAATTGCCTGACTACTCGGATCAAAATACTGCTTACCGTGAGTTTATCACTGAGAAGATGGCTGAAATGCAAGAAACTGGCGCACCGCCCCCAGAGCTTGTTGGGGATGTTGCCGGTGGTGCATTTCCCGTTCCAGGGATGGGTGCGAACCCCCCGCCGGATCTGCCTTCGGACTGTGCGACGCAGTAACTAGATTATGACGTTCGACATTCCAGGGTAAGGTTAATGTGTCTCGATATGGACATGGTTCAGGGCCATCGATGCGTCCATATTCTGAAGGAAGCGTTCCCCCTAGTTAAGTATCTGGTAGGAACAGCTCGGCATTTTTGCATGTTGTTTTTTATTCTTCATTGAAGGTTGCGCGCTCTGTATTCTTCTCTATGAGAATCTATTAAGATTATGGCTGCAATGCCGATGCTGCTCCGCAGCATGCAGGGTTTACTGTGCACAACCAATCTTCTGGATGTGGCGGGCACAAATGTCTTCACAGAGAGCGTAGTGCTCAGTCGACGCAACTTTGGAGGTCATGCAGTCCCCCCATATATTAATCGAGCCTTTAACTTATCCAATTTTGCTTTTTCCACGTCCGTTTTTTCCTATTGATATCCTGAGGGGTAGCTATCTAATGAGTAACTTGATGATCAGCAAGCGCGAAATTAGGTGCTCCATATATGTCAGTGGAATCCCCCTCATTGCAACATACCACATGGTACGGAGCCGGTTCAAGGAGTTCGGTGAGGTCAAACGAGTCTACGTAAATGGTGATGGGATATCTCTGTACGCATTTATTGCATTTAAGCTACCCGGATCCGCAGATGCCGTTTTGAGTGCGCGCGACAGCATCCATGTTGGAGGTCAGAAGGTGACCATCAAGAAGAGACTGATGCCGAGTAGAAGCAAAGCGTGGAAAGACAAACAATCTGCGAAAGAGCCACCTGCGAGAGTTGCTACTACTGAAAACGGCCCATGGCAAAAACATCGAGCCCAAGAGCGCTTCACATTGCAAGAGATTAGCTCCCCAATTCATCTCCGCGCTGATGTCCATGATTCATTGGCAAGCAAATTCATACCACTACCACCAACTCAAACAGCCCCTGAAACAGAGGGAATTCTTGAGAACCACGAAGTTCCTACATTGATGTACTCTAATAATGGCGAGTTAATTGTTGGGGAACTGTCGAAGCCTGACACAGCAAAAAAGGATACCCATCCTGCGCAAGGCGGGCGAGTGCTGCGTGTTGATGGAGTACCGATGAATTGGTCAGCTGCAAGACTATACCAAGAGTTACGGGATTCTAAGTTTCCCGTTACAGCGACACTGGTATATGATGATATAGACTCACGCAATCTGAGACAGGGTCTAGTACAAGTTGAAACGGCGGCTGAGGCAGCTGAGCTCGCATTAAAAATGGAGATTTACACATCAAAAGTGCATTTGACCGTCTTGATAAGCACTGTTCTGAGTATTGGACCTATGCGGCGAAATTACTCTGGCCGATTCACAGCTTATAACCGTCTTGAAGATCCTGAAAAATATAGCTATTCAGTAGCCGAGCCATTTGAGCCCAGATCTGATGCGCAAGTGAGCGCTGGAATGTCTGAAAGATTTAATCTCTCGAGTTTGAATTTATCACAAATCCCGCCAAGTCCCATGGTTGGAGTCCCCTATGTACCACCACCGCCAATGGCCAACCCCTGCTCAGCTTTTCCAAATACTCAACTTTGGCAACCTGCTCATTCACGGGCAGAATTCCTTTCATTGGAGCCATCGCACCACCATCAAGCCATTGGCTCGGTAAGTGTTGAACAAGCCAGTGGCAATATGCCCGCTATCAAAGCCTCCGCGAAGAGCCCTCTAGGGAGCTTCACGGAAAGCTGTATTTCTAGTCCATTGACTTCCGCAAGTCCTATGAGCCAAGTAAGTCCTGACAGCATTGCTTCTCCCACAGACGGCACTGACTACTTCAAAACAAGTAGTACCCAAGTTCATGCTCCAGGTAATCGACAAAACAACATCACTGTGAACTCGTCCTATTATGGACCAGGATCGTTGCAAACCTGCTTTCGAAACACAAGTATATATTCCAAGCATAGTGGATGCTCTGGAAATCTTCAATTACCAAGTAAAGATTCAGTTCCACGAAAGGATGAGGAGAAAATGAAGCAAAACTCATATTTGGAATCGCTGACTGCACATTCACAAATCATGACAACCGATCAGTACTGTAATGCTGGCTCCATAAGAACACAAGCGTTCCTGCCGATCACACTACCTCACAAGGCTTCACAAACGCTCATCGTAGACAACTTTTGGCCAGAACACGTCCAAGATGCTGAATCACTCGCGAATTCTATGGCTGTCTTTGGAGAAGTTTTAGTCGCAGATCTTGTGCCAATCTCTTCAAGCCAGACTCGAGCTTATATATTTTTCAGCTCACCTGCAAGTGCAGAACTAGCTCTCTGTCGTTTAGGAATGTGCGATTCCGGGGAAAACCGCTTGCAAGTGCGTTTGGGCTGAAGCATAACCACCTAATTTGCCAGCTCATCAAGCAGAAGTTAGTTCATGCAGCCAACTCTATGTACGAGACTATATATAACCCGTTCATCGTCGTCCTTTATATTACCCGTCGATAATTGGCTACGCCTGTGAATTTATCGTGAAAATAGCTTTTTCAAACTGCATTTAGGTATTTATGCTTGCCCAACCAAAAAGTTCGACACTATCTCTTCATGATCAGCAGATGCTACATCTCGTTTTGGGTGAATTCACAGTTACACCAAAGACAAGAATCGATGTGCAGTTGCCTCCAGATCAGAATGTCCATGATAGAAGCACCGTAGAGAAGTTGGTATCAATTGAGAAACAAGCCATTCAACTTCAGAAGTCGGGCCAGGTCAATGACGCCTATGAGATGATTGATCAGTTGGTTATCAGTCAGCCGAAATATGCTTCAGGCTATAACAATCGAGCTCAACTTCGTCGATTACTCAATCCCGATGATATTTGTCCACGTGGTACTCTCTCTGACCTGGAGAGCGCGATTGCGTTGGCACTTCCTCCCAAAAAGGGAGGTATTGTGTCTAAAATGCAGGCGACCGTGCTTCGGAATGCATATGGTCAGTTGGCAGCTATTTACTTACAGCAGTCCAAACAACCCGAGAATAAACTTCATTCTTGGAGACTGCAAATGAAGGCCAGCGACATGATGGTAGAAGCCAGCAATTATGGAGAACAGATAGCAGCCACCCTCGCAGCTAACATTAATCCTTACTCGAAATTGTGTGGGAATATGATGGAGACCGTCCTTCAGCAATTTCGCTGATGTGAGAGGTATGTATGAATATGAAGAATAAATAATTATGTGATTGTACCTGCATAAGTCAAACCATAGTCAAGCGTACCAATTTTTCTTCGTTCAAGTGAACCAAAGCGGGACAATAGGGGCACTTGGACTCACCCTGCATAACCACAAATCTATGGAATGCTTCTTTCGAGAGAAGATGGCCGCATTTAAGCAAAACAATTGATGATGTGGCACTCTGCTCTCGGGTCACAGGACATACAAAAATTGGATGGAAGTAGAACTTGGAACTATCAAGCTTCAGTTCGACAGGAAGTTCTCCATCACTATTCCAGTCCACCAACCGGAGTTCCTTGAAGCTCGAACTCAAAGCTTGCTGACTAGCCTCTGCCAGCAGTTCCAGATCAGATAATTTCTGTGGCGACGAGGCTTTATCCACGGTCAGAAGATCTTGATGCGATCCGAAAAACAGCAGCAATTTGTTGAAGACCGAGTGTTTCAAAGCCTCATATTTTCGGCGGGCGTCTTCACTGGACAGAGAGACAAGCTGGCCACTCAAAGCCGAGATCTGAGCAGCTCTTGTGTCTCCGCTGCTTATGTCACTGGGACTGAGTGTCGGATTCTTCTTGCTGTACTCGGCTATTTTTGTTTGTAAATAGGTCAATGCGTCGGATAGGCTTCGACTCAATGCCTCGTAAACCCCAAGTTGAAGCCCGACTTCGTTGAGATATCGGAACATGTCGCGGGAAATCCCTAGCTGGGCGGCCACCTTGACAGTAAGGGTGTCGTCGGCGACATGAGCGAAGAGGTCGCGCGCCTTGAGCTCAAAGTCTGCTAGTTCACACAGGTTCGTCGATTCAGTATCAGAATCCTCTCGTTCGTGTTCTTGTCGCATCAATTGGACCACCGTTTGGAATCCATTCTGTTCCAGATGGCGAGCCACCAACACGTCCATGTTGTTCTCCATCTCTGGGGTGACTGTGCCGAAATTTAGCACCGGCTGCGAGGAAGCTGCTATCAAAGATTTCCGTGACCGGATAAGTTCTTTATTTATGGCCTTCTCCGCGGCCAGAATCTGAGATTCGTGCCGAGTCAGTGCACTGGGGATGTGTGAGGAACGCTGCAGCAATTCTGTTTTCAATTGTTCGAGCTCGTTGTCAATAATTTCGAACTGGCCCACCGCAGCTTCCAGTTGTTGTACGGGGTCCGGAGTCATGGCACCTTGTGTGGATACTGCCATTGTTCTTCTCAACAACGACCAATCGTCAGAAGATAATACTCTGTGGGCGGCAGGTCTAGGGTCGCCATCTTCTCAGGCATGAATGCTTGTGTGGGGAAGAATCGTAGCTTGCATATAACTTTTTGACTAGAAACGATAGATAATTTTGTAGACTCTTTCCAATCGTTCATCTTCATCATATTTGGTCTGTAAACTCAGATATGAATACTACACATAATACTACAATACCTTGATGGGAGTGACTTTGGTCCGATCTGCAGTGCCGCGGAACACCAAAGCTTAACGGGGAAGGCTTCGCTGCTTCGGGCTACCTCAATTGACAGGGTAGGGTAAACCCTTATCGGCCGTCCACAACTTGGTTAATCCACACTGATAGTTCCCGGAACGCATAGATAACACATCCCAGGGATGCAAGTGTTTCTGGGAAATTTAGTCCATGCTCTTGGCCCTGACCAGCTGGAGCTGCTCATCGATTATGCGTTGGGTGTAAGCACAGATGGAAAAATCGAGTTTGTAAAACCAAGACAAGACTATAAAAGCGAGGCGGGTCACACACCAATACCTTTGGAACCGACCCAATTTTTGTTTCCCGGCTTCATCGACACGCATGCGCATGCACCCCAGTTCCCTAACAACGGGATCTTTGGGGACTCGACGCTGCTGGATTGGCTAGCGACTTACACCTTCCCTCTCGAATCTCAGTATAAGGGTGCTGATTCGGCCTTGGCTCGCGAAGTATACGCTAAAGTCGTGGAGCGCCAACTCCAGAATGGCACCACGATGACTTCCTATTTCGGAACTACGGACTCGCCCTCTACCCTGATCTTGGCCGAGATCTGCTTGGAAAGAGGCCAAAAAGCCCAGATTGGCCGTGTGTGTATGGAACGCTTCTGCCCGGAGGCCTTAGTCGACGCCAGTATAGAGAGCGACATGGCCTTCATAGACGGAATGTCTCGTTTGGATCCTAGTAAAACCAAAGTTTGGCCAGTGGTTACGCCGCGATTTGCCCCCAGCTGCGAGTTCAGCACTCTGGAAAGACTAGGCCAGCTGGCCTGCGACAGGAACCTGCCTGTGCAAACCCATATCAACGAAAACAAACGCGAAATCGAGTGGGTCCGAGAACTATTCCCATCGGCCGAGAACTACACTGATGTGTATTTTCGCGCGGGTCTTTTGAAGCACGACACAGTTCTAGCCCATGGAATTCACTTCGCATCTCAAAAGGAACTCGACTTGGTGAAGCAACAACAAGCGGGAATATCTCACTGCCCCAATTCCAATGCGTCAATCGCCAGTGGGATCGCGCCGATAAAGGAATTTTTGAGGCAGGGAATCAAGGTTAGCCTGGGCAGCGACATTAGCGGAGGATCAACAGTCAGTATTCTAAAAAACGCGAGACTGGCACTGTTGATGTCAAGGCTGCTTTCGGAGCGCCAAGGTGATGACCTCGCTGCCAACATATCGGTGGCTAACGCTCTCTTCCTAGCCACTCTAGGTGGGGCGCAGGTTTTGGATCGGGCTGAGAGCACGGGGAACTTCCTATTGGGTAAAACCTTTGATGCTCAACTCGTCGATATCAAAGCCAGGGACTCGCCTATCGACATCTTCGATGCTGCCTTACCCGCTAATCCTGAAGAGAGGCTGTTCAACTTTGTGAATAAGTGGGTTAATGTCGGAGACGATCGAAATACTCTCAAAGTATGGGTGGATGGTAAATTAGTACACGCCCGATGAAAAGCCCTTATTTAGTCCACGGGTATATTGAAATGATGTAATTGATCACTTGGTGCGTAAATGGTATCATGATTCATTATCTATGCTTTATAAACATATATACTGCTGTCCTTGTCCGATCGTTGAATATATTCCTTGTTTAACAAGTACTGGATGGCTGTTTTGATCAGGTGTGGATGGGCAGCAAACCGTGGTCGCAGCTTCTCGATCGCCATCTGCGTGAGTTGGGCATGATTCATCTGCTTATGGCCCTTCATGAGACGGACGATTACGGCCGCGGCCTGATCGTTGCGATCCTTCTGTAACATGTCCTGCTCTTCAGGGCTAAGTTCATTAGGTTTCACGATAGTGCCGCCGTTGCTATTGCCGCTTGATCTGGCGCCAATCACCCGTAATTTGATCCGTGGCTTCGGCGATCGAAATTCGGTGTTAAACCGGAACTTGTCCGTGGGAAGGACTTCCTTGCTACGATCACCATCATTTTTTACTAAGAGATTAGCACCCGGGACCAGGTAGAGCGACTTTAAAAACCGCTCCAACTCTCCACCCATCGGAATTTGACTTTTTTCAGCTATCTCTTCAGTGGTATAGACTTCGTCGCCCTCAAAGAGCGCGAGTACAGTCATACAGTAGACGGGCGCGCCCACCATGTAGGATCGGTCAGCCACGTTTATGCGAACATCCACATTACCGAGGGTGTAATTCCACATGAGCTGTCGGTCCTGCTTCACCTCCTTGTAAGCCTGCTCGAAATCTCTCTGAGCCTCCGCAAGCGTTGGAGGAAGACACACATCATATGCTGGTTTGGTACGCATCGACAGCGGCCACAA
This sequence comes from Starmerella floris, assembly GCA_030555655.1. Taxonomy (NCBI): domain Eukaryota; kingdom Fungi; phylum Ascomycota; class Dipodascomycetes; order Dipodascales; family Trichomonascaceae; genus Starmerella; species Starmerella floris. The sequence goes on from JANIWM010000016.1 coordinate 80,812, forward strand.
ATCGGTGCGCAAAATGTTCACATTCAATAACTGACCGCAAACATTTGATGATGCCACTCCCAATTCCATTGCCCGTGACTCGGAGTCGTAGTAATCCTTGACCATTTTTTCGAACTGTTGGGAGTCCGTGGTGGTGGATGCTGACGCGTCCTCTTCTTCTCTGACGCGACGAAGCCAACTGATCTCGAGATCCGGACTTCGGGTACTATTATTGACCAATCTACGAGCCAGTAACCGCTGGAACATCTTGCCGAAGGTATCGCGGTCCCTAAGGGCCGGATAGATGATTAAAGCACGATCCAGAGCAGGCTCAATCTCTTCTGGTGCCACAGTGTTTGATTTTCGCAAGTAGTTGTTGAGATAGTTAGCGAGAAAGGTGGCTCCTGAGCTGAACTCTCCAATGGTACCGTAAAACCGCGGTTGTAAAACGACCTTCCAAGTTTCTGGTCCAATAGTCTCCGATATTACCAAGTATTTCTGACGAAGCTGAATAGTTTTTTCTACCCATTCGGTCTCTTCAATCCCCTGCGTCTCATTGGTTTGTCGCTGAGTGGCAACCATTATATCGGAGATGTATTTCACAAGCGGCTTCGCATCCCCACACTGCTGCTCAAGATTGGAAGCGACTCTTAGCGCATCCAGCTGAGAAGTCTCAGATTGAGTGCTGAGCCCACCGACCCAGTAAGCCACTCCCGTTCCAGTATCGCTGAAAATGTGGGGAAGTAGAGGTTCCACCACGGATTTTTTCAATGTCTCCAGAAGTTCAGTCGTGGTCTCTGCGGGAAGGTAGAATTCACCACGACGGGACTCATTTTCTAGCCAACTCAGGATCTGATTGAGTTTTTCCAAACTCGTTGGAAGTGTGGTCAACTCTGCGACTTTTGCCTGGTATTCATCCACGGTAGCCGCCAAGAGGGCGGTACGGAACTTCGTGTCGTACAGAGTGGGACTATTGTCACCGTCGTCTTCAGTCAGAGAGCTCAGAAGCTCTACAATTGATTTCAAAACCGGTAGATTGATCAGTTGCCCGTTGCGATCGCGGCTGATCTCGGCGATCACCAGGTCGAAGACCAAGTCTTGCACCTGAGACACGACCACGTCACGGAAAAGCTGCTTGCCGACCAGCTCGGTGCGCGGGATTCCATTTTCATCGCAGTAGGAACGATCTAGGTACATGAGAATGTCGCGGACAAGTTCCAGGCTTCTTTGAAACCGCAACCATTCCTGGCTCAGTGGCTCTAGAATATCCGTTTTGCCCTGATATTGGCCTGAATGTGGCGCAGGTAGCGAACCAGGGCCATCATTTTTACGAGACTTAGCAGTCAGAGATGGCAATGACTCCAAGTACTCTCTAGTAGTTTCGGCGAATTTGCGATAAAGCGTCTTACCATGACCCTGAGTCACCAACCGGTAGCTCGAATCGTATAGCACTTTGAACGATAGATTTGTGGGCGGCGCTGCCTTTTCGCTGACGGGGCTTTCCAGATTATACAACTGCTTGACGGCCGGTTCCAAAATGTTTTGCCACGTCTCGTTGACATTAATTGGGGCTTCTCTCCGGGGGGGCCGGATTTGGATTCTCGGCGGCATTCAGCAATCTAAAAAAATCGGCAATCGAGTCTCCCGCCAAGAAATGCAGTTCGAGCGCAGGGCACCAAATCCCTAATGTAGTCCCTGAATATTTACGAGCTCGTTTTGATGTTTATTATTATGCACACAGGTGAAGTCTCTCTCTGAGGCGGGGCGCTCACGTGATAGAAACCACCCACGCGCCTCCGAAATGGAACATGCACTGGCCCCTATACGTTACGGTGGCCCAATTAGAGTGGAATATCCTTTAGCGGAATAATCAATAATCATATCTGGTGTATATAATCAGTAATCTCATCTGTTGCTTCGACCGGCTCTTGCGTGCCTGGTCCTTTCGGTAGCCACCGCGTTATTCGACGTGTTATTCGACAATGCCTGCCATAGGCGGGCCTTCAGTTCGGGGTCGTGGATTTGGGAGTACTCGAGCTCGTTGCCAACGGTGATCCAACCAGGGCGAATATTGGCCTTCCGTCCGAATAGCTCGAGCTTGCGCGCATGAGACCCGACTAACCGGTCAATGATCGGGTACAGCTCGGCGGGTTTTTGAGACTTTCCAAGAGCATTAGACACTAGCACATCAGTGTCCAGCATTCGTCGAATCGTGGAGGTCATACTCCCCTTTGTGCCCACAAGAACATGTTCTTTGGTATGATTGAGCCAATGGCCGGTGCGCCCCGTACAGATAGTGCGCCCCAGCTGATTGGTTTTTAGCCACAAGAGCTCCTCGACGTGGTTATAACCCCAATCCTTCAGACACTTTCGGCCGAGGTCCACAACGCGACCTGTAACCCACAGAAATAATACCCCATCGGTCTGCAACGACTTGATGTTGAGTTTCTGGAACTCGGCGTCGCTACAGCCACCTTCGAAGTTGGGGTTTGTATGGATATCCCACGGCGGGTCAATGATCATTGCCTGGTAATCATTACCGAGAAGGGCCAAGTCGAATTTCAGTAAGTTTGTGTTGATGAACTGAGGAGGCAAGGCCTCAGTTACGGTAGCCACGGGCAAGTACGGCGTCTTGTCCGGGTGTCTGATGCGGTAGTGCACATATTTACACTGCTTCCCCCGGAAACATGTGTCTAAGTACGAGCAGTCGCCGAGCGAAACATCGGTATATGGCAAAACCAATCGTTCTAAATGTATCTTCGTGCTGCAGCGTGGTTTCCCAGTCGAGTGCTTATGACCAGCCACGCAGGCGGCGTACGAATCGGAGGTGCACACCTCGGTGATCGGAATTTCGTTCACGAGGCTTCTCCAACGCGTTAACGCCGCCTTTTCCATCTCACTTGGTTGATTGATAGCGTTGGAAATGTTCTCGCACAGCTCTACCATGACCGGTTTACACGGTTCTGATAGTGCGGTTTTCAGGTCAGCAGAGCCTGAAGACCGTTTTTCATGATACCATAGACGCTTACTTCGAGGGAAGGAATCTTTCCCCTGCATCATCTGTTTCAATGCGTCCACATGATAAAATATCATGTATCTCCCTAGTTCGCCTTCTTTTTCGACGATAAAAATATGAGGGTACGCTGTCACCAATTCGGTGAAAGTATCCCGTGCATGTTCGAAAGTGGTTGCCCCTCCTTGAGCAACCAAAATGGTAGCAACCACGTCGACGTGGCACGGACTCCTGGAGAGGAATAACGGGGCATGATCTATGAGGACAGCGATAAGATTAGCGCATTTGGACGGCGGCAACAAGAATTGGCTCAGCATATCCCTACTGCTCAGAATTTATTTGACGGTAAATCTCTGTTTGGTGAGAACTTCTGAGCAGGGTGTTAAGGGGACATTTGTTTATTCTGGGGTGCATAACGCGCGCCCCATGGTCTAGGGTTTGTAAAAACCGCCAGCACCGAAACTCCTTAGATAGAGGAAAAATACAAGACGAAAAGAATTGGATAGGCACTGAAAAAGACAAAATATAGATAAATATTTATAAATTACTGCGAAGATTGTATCGTACATAAAGCTCATCGATGAAATGTTGGTGTCTGATCCCTTCCGGCCGAGACTGCTTGTAGGCTTGGACGGCGTTGGCAACCGTGTAGTGTTCCTGCTCAATGAGATAGGAGCATATGAAGAAGCCTGTGCGATTGAATCCGTAATGACAATGGACGCCTATGACACTTTCTCCGTCTAGGTTTTCAGTAAACCACGGCTGTTTGAGAATGTGTTTAACCAGTTTGATGAAGGCCTTGACATCGGCCTCACTAGGTGGGATCTTGGACACTGTGGGAAACTTGAAGTATTCGATGCGTTCGAACTTCTTAGGGTCGTAGGGAGGCGCCTCGCGAGATATATCGATGATGGCCCTGATTTCGGGGTGATTGGCCTCCACTGTGATCGATCCATGCACAGGGTCCCCTTCTCTGGGAACCTTCATACCTTTGAAGGGACCCAGCTTTGCCCCTACAGGTTGAGTTTCCTTCCACTTTGCCTCATTTTTCAGTGACCACTTGTTATCGAGCGACGCCAAATACGAAAGTTGCCAGGTCATACTTAGCCGTTCATCAACCTTGTCTTTAAGAAATGCGCTCACCAACCCGGCAACGATCTCCGGCTGCTCGAAAATGATCGCATGTCCCGCGTTGCTTACCATAATGTACTGCAAGTTGGTCTCGTCTTCGTCGCCTGCTTCGACTCGGATTTTTTTTAGATCCGCATACAAGCGCTCGGCCTTCCTCACAGGACAGACTGTGTCATCTTTGGCAGAGATGATCAACACGGGACATTTGGGTGCACCTTCGACACGGGCATCAAAAAAGCTGCTGACGCTAACCGTTTTCAGCACCGTCTGAGACGGCGCCATGAGATTGATTTTAAGCTGGTCTCGGCGGGCCTCTACACTGGCCCCACGGGCGACCATACGGTTCACTGATGGGCTGTACAAACCGCCCACACGGTCTCGGGACCGAAACACCACGTCGAAAATCCACGGAGGCATGTACCCCAGCAGTGTCCGGTCCCGGTTCGAAAGCATCGTGGCATAGGGAGGCGCGATGCATACCACTCCCCGGATCTGATTGGCCAGACGCGACGAGTCCAAAGCCAGCCGGAGAGCATGAGTCGTTCCGTACGAATGCCCAATTAAAACGATGGGCGAGTCGCCGCACACCTGCTCGATGGCTCGAGTCAATGTGCTCAGGATCTCCTGCGGGGCATAGTTACCGAACATCTTCGACGACTTGCCGTGGCCGGGGAGGTCAATAAGCACAACCTCACTGAATTGATTTAGCATCTGCGCAAGAGGGGAAAAACACAGCATATTGCCCCCCAGCCCGTGCAACATTACGGCACTGGGGAGCTTTGGTAGCTTGTGGACATTGGACGCTGGTGCCTTGACCACATGCACCTCGAGGTTATCGATTGGGTACACCTGAGCATACCTTTTGAAGATGGAGGGGTCCGAGTCCTCGTTCAACAATTCCTTCTCTAGATCGCTATATTTGAGGGCACTACGAAACCAGTCCATGGGAAATTGGGTTAATGATGTGCTGTGCCTATTAACTTATTTACAAAGTTGAGGGGCAGGGTGTGCACATGTTTGAAGCTACCCCGTAGTCTTTACCGAGGGCCAAGGTACAACAAGGCCTTCATAGTGCAGGGTTTACCGAGACCTGGAAAGGGCACCGCGCAGGGCGCCTGGGAGGTTATACCGCGAAGGGTACAGACCTGGCTTTAGGAGGTCGCCCGCGCAGGGCGGACGGGAAGGTCACCACTACCGGGTAGGGGCAGCAGTCCCAGAGGTAGATAGATAACCGTAAGGGCATCCACTCGAGAGCAGTCGTCCACATTGGGAACTCACTTACGCTGACCAACTTGTGATCCCACCACCAGCCACTCTACTGGTCCCAATGATAGCACCCTCTGCCCTCAATCTGTAGGGCTCATTGAGACACCTGACTGTTGGCATGCCAACCGTTCGTTGTGCCGTTGTTGATGCCGTTGCCCTGCGGCGTCGATGCGTTTTTCAGGACCATCCCATCGGCCAAAAAATCGGGCTTGTAAATACCAGCTATCCTGTACACAACTCTATTTATCATAGCTGAGCACTCTGGCACACTTACTCTCTAATTAACCTCTTATTACCGCCACGATCGCAGCGCAAGCAGCTTTACCGGTGGTCGATCAGTTCCCACTTGGGGAAACAGCCCTAACCTCGGTAGCCGCAACTATCTTCCGGTGGTCACAGAACCGGTAACGTTTCCTTCCTATTCACTGGTTAGGTTCCCTCGTCTTGCTCACATGGAAATCAGAAGCCGGAAACATAAACACGAGGAGCAACCTGCCGAGCAGGGGCACCAAACGCGGCCAGCTGGCCGCGGAGCCGGCTCCAATCCGGCAAACCACACGGGCCAAGGAAATGCCAATCAGTTAGGTCCAGGCTTTGGAGGACATGGTTATAACGGAGGGTTTCTCCACCCGGAGTCCCCATCGCAGCCGCAGTCGGGGTTGTCTTCCGCAATGTCCAGCAGGCCAGGCAGTAGTGTCGATCTTAATGGCCTTGCGACTGAGGAGCGCCCCACTCAGAAGCGTGGCCGTAGCCTGTTTTCTCGGCAGCATCAGCGCCCGCGCTACGGCCGAGCTCGTTCGTCTTTGCTTCACGCTGGGCAAAGCCACCAAGATGAGGCTCAAATAGCCGTCCAGGAAAACGCGCCCTACAACGCCATCACCCGGCTGGCTCAGCGCACCCAGAACAACGTGAGAATGTGGTATTTGCGCAGTCGCAAAGCCACCTCGTCCCGACGCCGCACTGAGCTTGATAAGTTGCGGGAAATGCAGCGTAGTGAGCTCTTGTTTGGACAGGCTTTTGCGATATCCCCGATGGTTTTGCTTGCCGCTTCTTCCTTACAGCCTGAGGATGCCCAAGAGAAGAAAGTCCCCGTGGTATTGCAACAGCTCAGTATTCGTGCTACTCAGGAACAGGCAAAGCACTACCACAACATGGTGCGGATCCACCTCGAATATGGAGCTGGACTTGGTCTGATCCAGTGGGAAATCGTGCGTGGTTACCGCGATTTCTTGTACCTGCGGGCCAAACTGAAGTCTCAGATTAAACGGACGCGCACAAAAAAGCTGAAGTTGCCGAAACTACCCCGGCCCAAGGCGTTCGGGCTGAAGGAATACAAGAATAAACAAAACATCTTCTATCCAGACAGCGATGGCGAGGTCGATAGTGATCTCGAAATGAGCTCAGATGAGGAGGAGGATGAAGCACTCAGTCACGATGGTGAAACAGAGGAAGACTTGAACAGCGTGTCCAGCCGCCCGGATGAGCCGATCCACGAGCTTAATAGGTCTCCTGAGCAACCTCACCATCGATCAGACAATTTTCTGTCTCCCCGAGTTAGCGGGAATAATACGCATTATAACACGGCCACTACAACCCCCATGCTGTCGCCTAAGGCACCCCGGTCATTGGCAGAATCTGCGATGGCTCCTGCCACCCATGACCAGTTCAATTCTTACTCGCGCGCTATCGAGGAGTGGCTCAATCGCATCAAGGACATTTATGCCTTGCGCTCTGATTCTAATCATCTCATGCAGTTTCTCGAGTTGAGCCACCTCAGCTTAAAATTGAGTGCTGAGTATAGTTTCCACGGAAAAGAAGGCACCCTGATTATCCGCTCATTAGCCAAAGATATGGGATGGAAAGTCAACCATTACCGACCGCGGGACCTCAAGGATATGGTGGAGAGACACACGAAGAAGTGGGTGTTGGTTAAAGACTCCTTCGTGGCAATTGTGGACAACATCTATAGCACGCGTATCCGTGAGGTCTTCTTGGCGGATTCTAGTTTTTCTATCAAACATATCGAGGAAAACTTCGAAGATGAACAAGGTCAGGATGACAGGAAGCTGGGTGAGCAGCGTCAGATAGGTGCGGTTAATCCGGTCACTAACGAAGTATCATTCCCGGCTCTTCCGGATGCTCCCCATGTATACAAGGGCAAAGGTGCCAAATCTGTATTTTTGCATTTGCAAAACAATGAGCGTGAGCTGAAACTTGCCGCTATGAACCCGCGAGATCTTAGACGCTGGCAAGCATCTATCTTGCAAATGAAGGCCTCGACTCCCTGGGTGCAAAAGCATCGGTTCGGCTCATTCGCTCCTGTCCGGAAGAACGTGTTTGGCCAGTGGTTTGTGGACGGACGCGATTACATGTGGGTGCTTAGTGAAGCTCTGGAAAATGCCAAAGATACGGTTTTCATACTTGATTGGTGGCTGAGCCCCGAGCTTTATTTGCGTCGTCCACCTGAGGGTAATCAGAAATGGCGACTGGATCGTGTCTTGAAACGGAAAGCTGAACAAGGTGTGAAGATCTTTGTGATCGTTTATCGGAACGTGGGTCCCACCATTCCCATTGACTCATTGTGGACGAAACATTCATTGATGGATCTTCACGAAAACATTCACGTCATGCGCTCTCCTCATCAACTAGCAAATAAGAGCTCCTTGTTCTGGGCGCACCATGAGAAACTCTGTGTTATCGACAATGCCGTCGCTTTCAACGGTGGAATTGATTTGTGTTTTGGCCGTTGGGATACTTGGCAGCACACCTTAACTGATGATGCACCCGAGCCATTTCTGTCGGCCGTGCCCACACCCCAGGAATGGGCTGAAAAGAGGACCCAGTTGTTTCCTGGTAAAGATTACTCGAATGCTCGAGTTAAGGATTTCTATGAACTGAACAAGCCATTCGATGATATGTATGATCGTGCTAATGTACCTCGAATGCCTTGGCATGACATTCATCAAATGGTTCTCGGACAACCGGCGCGTGACTTCGCACGCCACTTTGTTCAGCGTTGGAATTATGTGGTGCGTCAAAAAATCCCATCTCGGCCTACTCCACTGCTGCTCCCTCCCTCAGATTTTAGCCAGGAGGATCTGGATAGATTGCACATGACGGGTACCTGCGAGTATCAGGTTCTTCGATCCTCAGGCGAGTGGTCGTTGGGTCTGAAGCAGCACGAGCAAAGCATTCAAAATGCGTATCTGAAATTAATCGAGGAGTCGGAACATCTCGTCTACATTGAGAATCAGTTCTTTGTGACCAGCACAGAAGTTGATGGTGTCATGATTGAGAATCAGATCGGTAACGCACTTGTGCAGCGTATTGTGAGAGCTCATGAGAACAACGAAAAATGGCGCGCGTTCATTCTTATCCCGCTGATGCCTGGTTTCGAGGCCGAAGTCGATACTGATAAGGCCAGCAGCGTACGTGTTATTTGCCAGTGTCAATTCAATTCCATATCCCGAGGGCCTCATTCAATCTTTTATAGATTGGAGAGCATGGGAATTCGCCCCGATCAATACATCAGCTTCTTCAGCTTGCGGAAATGGGGCAAATTCAGCGACACTCCGGACTCACCAAATGGAGGCCGCATTTGCACGGAGCTGCTATACATTCACGCAAAGTGCATGATCGTTGATGATCGGGTCGCAATTATTGGAAGTGCGAACATCAATGAGCGTTCAATGCGTGGTTTGCGTGATTCTGAGGTGGCGGTCTGTGTACGTGATACCAAGGTTGTTGAGTCTCGCATGGCTGGCAAACCTTGGAAGGCAGGAAAGTTTGCTCACTCATTAAGAGTCCGACTAATGCGCGAGCACCTTGGCGTAGATATTGACAAACTTGATATTATTGAACGATGCCTGGATGCGTTGAAGACAGCCGTTGAACTCAGAGTCAAGCAAGGCGAGAAGCCTCATTCGCATAATTCCGCGGATGGTAGTGCTGGACTTCACAAGGGACAGCGCGGTCAGGATGGAGTAGTGGGCGAAGAGACAAGCCATTTTCCGGAGTGGCTATATCCTGAACTTCATTCGTTCAACTGGTACGGCGGTACAAGTCTTAATAGAGGTATCCGCGACTATAAAAAGTACAGTTCGGACTCTCGCATTCAGAAGAATTCCGAACACAAAGCTGATGTAATGGGCGATGGCGTTAACACTGACCATTATAAGGAGCGAGAAAATAGCCAAAAGGATCGACTTCTGTATCGCCAAAATCAGGCTGCCGCAGAGGATCTCGATATGGAGAATGAGGCGAAGAAGTTGATGAACCAACTTCTCCGGGAACCGACGATCTGTAGTACTGATCAGTTCAAACGTGAATTCTACACCCGGTTCACGAAGATCGACATTATGCGCCCTCTAAAGCGTGCAGCTGATCTGCCAATGCCGCATACTGATGAGGATGGGTTGAGGGCTGTGAACAATGAGAGTATTCCCATTGATCCATGGCAGTTCGATGATCCCTTGGATGATCGATTCGTGAACGACAGGTGGATGGCTGTTGCTGAAAGGAACACGCTAATTTTCCGATTGGTATTCCGATGCCAGCCTGATGATGAGGTAGAGACCTGGAAAGACTATAAACAGTATCAGGGTCACCTTGAGCGGTTCTATGAGAAGCAGAAAGAGGACGGAGGGCCAGCCTCGCTTCGTAAAAAGGGTCACCACGAGCCGGATCGTGTGGACAAGTACGTATTAGGTGGCTCTATCAAGCGACCAGACCCTGAAGTTCTGCGTCAGAACATAATGAGGGCCACTAATGCCGACTATTATCGCAGTCAAATGGAAAGTCAGTCGAACAATACGCCTCAGAAGACTCTTGTTCAACACACCCCCCGCGAGAAGGTCCGCAGCCACCCCGAAGTTCACAGATACGCGGAGAGCTTGAAGGCCAGTGTGCACTCCAAACTTAGCAGTGTCGATCATGGGTTGATGGCTAAGTTGGATCAACTGCATTTGAAAACTAATGATGAGTCAAAGCGACGCAGCTCACACCCTGGTGAAGATGAATATGCTCCCGATCCGGAAAGTGTGCTTGATGAAGGTACAGAGTTTGGTCAACCGGTGGACTCCGATTATACCCGAGAAACTAGCGGTAAAGGCGGGGACTCAACCGGAAGCCCCCATGAAAAGCGCCACCGGCATTCTCGACACATGCATCATGATACTCAAGTTCCTAATGGCCATGCCGTGGACCAGACTAATGATCGCAACGTTGATGGGGATATCAACGGTTACGCTAATAATACTGGATCTCCTAAACAGACTGAAGGGTATGTTGATGCTCCTTCGAGTGTGCCAGAAGCCGCTTCCGCTGGTGCGGATGACCTGATATCGTTCCCTACCTTGAATTCCGGAGCCAAACAGTCTCAGCCGTTGAAACCTTCTGTGTCTGCTGGCTCCACCCGAAGGCATGCGCATACCATCAATGGCACTGCCAAACCTGCTCGTAGATGGGGCCACTTCGAACACGTCTTGGATGCTCAGGTTGCCGAGGACATGCTTCAGGGTGTGACCGGTCATCTAGTCATCTTTCCCACCGAATGGTTGAATAGGGAGCTGGACTCGGGCAACTGGAACTTCCAACTAGACCGGATTGCGCCTCTAGAAATTTACGACTAATTTAATTAATTTACTTTTAGACTTAATAATAATCAACCCCCCCCCCTTAGAAATCTCGCGTCAACTAGGTACAAGAACGATTTAACAAAGTCGATAGAACCGTGGCATGGAGGCACCATAGCACCAACCATACCCAATTCAGTTAACTTGAAAATTGCAAGTCTTTTCCAGGGTGTTCTGCGATTTGACTGGGATTTTTTTGTCCCTTGATACGCATATAGAGAAAAGGGGGACTCAAAGGACAACGTGATCTACAGAAAGCGGGACCTAATAATTGCGTTATCTTATCTACCCTCACCGCCACGATGGATACCGAGACGGTGTGGGCCACCGCCATCGCTGGACTGGCTGCCAACGTTATATTTCATCCTTTGGACACCGTGAGGGTGATCCATCAGACTGCGAACGTGCATTCGCCCTCCCAGTATTGGTTGCGGCCTGTCTCACGCTATTGGCAGGGCTTGGTTCCGGCTGTGGCGTTCAGTGTTCCTGCATTTGTCGTAGACGTTTGCGCTTATCGAGAGACCAAAAGGTTGCTAGGTGGTGACTCGATCACCAGTTATCTGATCGCCGGGGCTGCTTCTCAGGTCGCCTCTTCGGTGCTGTGGACGCCCATGGAGATCGTGTGTGGACGCCTCCAGTTGCGAAATCCCAAAGCCACACGCTCGCTGGTCCGGGAAATGCGGGATATATACCACATTGAGGGGATTCGGGGATTTTTCCGAGGTTATTGGCTCGGCATCGGAATCTACCTGCCGTACACAATGGCGTGGTGGACCGCGTACGACAGCTTGAAAACCTACTGCGGCGTGGGACTGGCCTCTACCATTGCCACTGTCATCGGCGAAACAATGTCTAACATATTCGGTGTTGTACGAACGCGCCTACAACTGGCGACTTCGCCGGATCTACGAGGACTACGTGCATCAGACTCCCAAGGTGTTAGGGCGGTGCTCACCAATCTAGTGGCTGAAGCAGGTGTGGGCCGAGCTTTAGTGAGAGGACTACATATCAGGTTACTTACGGCGATTCCCACGAGCGCCTTCTCTATGATAGTTCTGGAGCACCTCGACCCTGACGAGATCAACACGAAGACAGACGCCTGGCTCCAGACAATCACATACGAGCACTAATCAAAGCAGATTTAGATTGAGCGTGTTAACGATAGATTGAGCAGGCTAATTCAGCACAATCTGAGTGCTTTGACAAAAGAGGCATGTTCAACTAAGTGGCGGCCATTTCCCCGCAATGGTCGTTTGTATATAGAACGGGGCCGGTCCCATTGATCGAGATCCGCTTGATCAGGCAGAGAACTGGGCTAGGAAACCACCAATTTATCACGCCGCACTTGACGCGACACACTCCCAAGCTTGTGTACAATGATGGCAGCGTCAACATAATTAGCACCATCTAAATAGCATAAACATAGTCACCCAAAAAAAATATAGCTGTGCTACTGGCGGATGTCTACCCTCACGGAGCTGAGTATCAGTGGTATCCGGGCCTTTGACAACCATGAATCGCAAACGCTGAGGTTTAACACGCCGCTCACCTTGATCTGTGGCGCCAATGGCGTGGGCAAGACCACCATCATTGAGTGCCTGCGCTACGCAACCACGGGCGACTTGCCGCCGAATTCTAAAGGCGGTGCCTTCATCCACGACCCAAAAATGTCCAGCAAGTCCATGGTCAAGGCGCAGATCCGGCTAAAGTTCCGTGATGCGAAGAACCGGCCAATGCAGGTCGCCCGTAGCATGCAGCTCACCGTCAGCAAAAAAAACGTGTACAGCATGAAAACCCTGGATGGATACCTGATCGCCGATGTGGACCAGCGCGGTGGGTCCGGCGCGTCAGCCCGACCAAGGGGCGACACCGCCATGGACGTGAGGTCAGCCAGGCATGCCGATCTCAACGTGTTGGTGCCACAAACACTGGGTATTCCCCCTGCAATTCTCAACTACGTGATGTTTTGCCACCAAGAGGATTCACAGTGGCCACTGGCGGAGGCGTCCCAGGTGAAGAAACGCTTTGATGAGATCTTCGAGGCCACCCGATACACGAAGGCCCTGGACACGCTCAAGATCATGCGTCGCGACTACTCCACCACTACCAAGCTGGATGAGGCCGAGGTCAACCATTTACAGCAGGATCGACTGAGAGTAGAGGAAAAGTGGCGGCAAGTCCGCCATTACGAGCAATCGCAGTTTGATCTAGAGAAGGAATGCACTAACATTCGTGCTGAGCATGCGAAGCTCGTTGCCCAGCACGCAAAAGCGCTAGAACACCGCCAATTCTTGCAGCAGCTCATCTACGTCACTAAGGATGTGCAGGCGCAGCTCGACCGCACCTTCCAGGATGTCGATATTCTTCGGGCCGACATTACCGAACCAGATCTCGATAGCGTCGGCGAAGAGGAGCTGCGCGAGATGCTTCATACCATAGATGAGTATGAATCGGAGTTGGCCACCAATCTGCAGAACCATCGTAGCAATATGTCCACCCTTAGTGAGCAGATCGAGACCTCGGGCTTGAAATTAGCAGGACTAACCAACGAGCAAGGTCGCCTTCAAGAGATGATTAAGGCGCATGAGCATCGCACTGCTCAAAGAAGAGAATTAGTGGTGACGCACGAGGACATCGAGGACTGGAATGAAGAGTGGATGGATTCAAAGCGCCGAGAAATCGACCAGCTCCAGGTAGACCTGGATCGACTAGAAGTAGAAAACAGGCAGAAGGAAGAAAAAGTTGGTGCCTCGGCTAGTGAATACGAAGCTCAGAGACTGCAGCTCAAACAGCAAATGGCTTCTCTGCGCACGCATTTGCAGCGCGGTGATGAAAAGTTGGCCAACTTGCAGAGCAAGCTAAAGGATCCCCAGCTAAGTAGCACCAGTTCGGAAACTGAGTCGGTTTTAATCAATCGCATCAGCGAGTTGGACGCTCAACTATCTAAAGCCATGCAAAAGCAGACTGAGTTCGATCAGAGCAAAGCCGTCTATGATGCGGCTCGTGAGGTCCGCGAAGCGGAAGTTTCAGCGGATGAAGCGCGGAAACTTGTGCAGACTGCCATCAATGCCTCTGATGCGCTCAGTCGTCTCAATTTTCTTCGTGATTCTCAAAGAGAAATCCACGCGAAACGGCAGTCGCTCAACCAGAAACTGGAAGAGTTTGCTGAGAAAAATCACATTGACTTCGAGGCTGATAATGTCGAGAACAGACTCCGTGATTCGATGAATGAGAAGAAAACTAGCCTTGACGCCTTAGCTTCTTCAATTTCTAGACTGAAATCAGATCTTGAGCTCAACGAAACAATGTCCAAACAGGCTCAGCAAAAACTGACTGACCTTGAGTCCCGCAGGACAGAGCTGTATACCCAATTAGAGCCTGTAACGTCCTTGAACTCACCTGAGGCTAAGCTTGCCTTTGGTAAGTATGAGGCAGAGGTCAGAAATGCCGAAGAAGAGCTGATAGGAGCCACGGAGCAAGAAGAACAACTTCAGTTTGCCCACAGTTTCTTCAATCGTGCCCTCGACCTTGCTGAAAATCCTGAAAGTTCTATTTGTCTACTTTGCGAACATCATAAAACACCCCAAGAAGCTAGTGCTTTAGTCAAAAAATTGAAGGCTAAAATTATGGCTTTCAGTGTGTCTCCTGAAGAGGCTCAACACGAAACTCAGCAGAAAAGGACAAAACTAGCTACCTTAAGGGGCTTTCAGGGGGCCGTAGAGCAAGTCAGACGTCTGGAAGCCGAGATTCAGGACCTGAAAGTTGAAGTTTCTGACACCTTCACTGCTGACAAGATGACTTTAGAGTCAAAGTTGAACCTTGCTCAAGCTGAGTTTGATGAGAAGCAGCGCTCTTATCGAAATGCCTCAGATTATCTTGAACCTCTGTTGACGAAGTCGGACCGACTTGCTGAGGACATGAGTAGTGTAGCAGCGAAGCTTCAACTAGAAAACTCGTTAGTGTTGGCGACAAGTCAGCATATATCTCCTCAAGAAGCCCAGGAGCGTCAAGAACAGGCAGAGATGACTCTCAAATCCGCTCGGCGTCGTCTTGAGGAAGCAAACACTACCGAGAGAGAAGTTCAAAAAGAAATATATCAGCTTACCAATGCAACCAAGGAACTACGATTGCAGTTAAATGAGTTACAACAAAAATTGGCTGAGAAACAAAGGGTTTATGATGAAATCAGTGAAAATCGAAATTCGCAAGAACGTTTAAATATCGAGCTTGATGAAACTCGCGCAAAGTTGCCCGAATTAGACGAAATGATTGCTGGTATTCAAACAAACCTGCGCTCTATTAAGTTTGAATCTGCCAGAGCAGAACATGAAATAGCTTCAAAGAGGAACTCTAGTATCACTCTGCTGAAGAAAGTTGAAGAGCTTACAGTAGAAATAGAGCGATTCGCAAATCGCCACGGCGATGACCCTCTCGCCACCTTACACGAGCAAATCAGCAAATTGGAACAGGATCTTCGCCATGCGAAAAAAGAGTCGGTTAAGATAAGTTCTCAGATTGATGACCTTGTTTCTAAGCAAAGTACTTCTGGCACTCACCGCCGTAATATCAGCGACACTTTGAAAGTTAAAAGATTGATTAAAAAGACCAAAGAATTAGAAGAACGACTCCGTGAAGCTCAAACCGAATTGGCTGAGGCACAGAAAAGTTCCGAGCAGGAAGACTGGGAAGCACGGATCAACCAGTTACAGAGTGAAATCGATACACTTGACCGTGAAGTTTCCGCAAAGGCTGGTGAATATAAAGCCATAGGCCAACACATTGCGGCTATTCGTCACGAACTAGAGACGACTTACGAGAACACCCAGGAGAAGTACCAAGAGGCTATGAGCAAGCTGGATACCAATAAAGGTGTTATTGAAGATCTGGAAAAATACGTGAAGGTCATGGACTCTGCGATTATGCGTTATCATTCCAACAAAATGGCTCAAATCAATTCGCTTCTCGACCAGATGTGGCGTCAGACATATACTGGTACTGATATAGATACAATTCTGATTCGCAGTGAGTCGGATCCGGGCTCCTCGTCTGCTCGGGCAAACTACAATTACCGCGTGTGCATGGTGAAGCGGGACACAGAGTTAGATATGCGCGGCAGATGCTCTGCTGGTCAGAAAGTTCTGGCATCTATCATAATTCGCATGGTGCTCGCTGAGTCTTTCGGTCCTCGCTCTGGATTGATCGTCTTAGACGAACCGACGACGAATTTGGATACCCAGAATATCACTACGCTTGCGCAAAGCTTGAATGAGATCATAGGTGGCCGGATGGCACAAAAAAATTTCCAGCTTATCGTGATCACCCACGACGAGCACTTCCTCAGTCTTATGAATCCTGCGGATTTTTGCGAAGATTATAATTTGATTAAGCGAGATTCCAAGCAGCTGTCCCGCATAGAGCGCAAGCCTATCTCTAGTCTGGGCTATGAAGTGTGATGAATCACACAATCTGTGGACGCTGAAAGGCTCCGTGAATAGATGTATGCATATATTATATACCATGTAAAGTGACTCTAGAGGGGCATCACATATCTTTTAGGGATGAGAGAAGAGAGAATATTGTTACCATATAAAAAAAATGTTAAATAAAATACTATCATAGATTACAAGTCGACTGCAAGATGCTTATTTTAGAGCTGCAGCGACCTTCTCACGGTAGATGCGCTGACGCTCCGCCTGGTCGAGGAAGATCTCATACTTCGCCGCCAGCAGCTTGGTAACACCTGCATCTTCATTGGGCTTGATCACAGAACCCTGCTTAGAGAATTCAGACATGATCTCCCACAAGGACTTACTTGGGTTTGCAGCCTTAGCCGCTAGCATCGCAGTACCGAGAACGACAGCCGAGTCAATGTACTTCGGGATAACGACAGGCATCTGAGCGCAGGTCGCCATGAGTTCAGTGAGCACAGGGTTGCGGCACTGGCCACCACTTAGGTAGATTGTATTCACGGAGTGACCTTTCTCATTCATGACAGAAATGATTTGACGCTGCTGTTGGCAGATGAACTCGAGCACGGCCAGATACTGGCGAGCCAAGTCATCCAAACTGGTATCCATGCTCAATCCAACGACAGACCCACGCATGGTCGGATCAGCAATGGGGCTACGGTTGCCATAGAAGTCTCCGTAGAAGAACAAAGTGGAGATGAGATGATAAATCGTTGGCAGATTCTGCTCTTTGCGCATATGTTCGAGATGGTTGTTGAGCAACTCGAACTTGTTAATCTGTTTTTCCTTGGCAATTTGCTCAAGCTCGGCGTGAGCGGGATGATTGCTAACCACATAGCTGATCAGCTCACCCGTGGTGCTCTGACCGCCCTCAGCGCACCACATGCCATTAACAAGCACATCACGATAAGGGCCCCAGACACCAGGTACGAACACCGGATCCTGGCTTTGAACAATATGACAAGTGGAAGTGCCGGCCACCGCAGCCAATCGGGATTGAACGCTGTGCTCGGGCAAAAGACCTTCTGTCTTAGCAGCAACCGTACCAATCCAGCCGCTGTAGGCATCAATGACACCAGAACCAACCACCACATCAGTCGTCAGGCCAAGATCAGCGGCCGCTTCCTTGGTCAACTTGCCCACGGGCTCACCAGCGCTGTGATAAATGCCGTTTTTACCGGCGACACCACCCAAACGAGCAAAGTCGTTGTCAACAAGATCGCCCAGGCCAAGAGAGGTCAGGAACTCGCCCGACCAACCCGTGGTGGAGCCATCAACTCCATGGGGTACGTAGCCCTGCTTGCAGGCCACGGAACAGAAGCTGCGCGCATCTACACCAGTGGCATGCATGCTGAGCCAATCACTCAAGTCATAGAAGTGTGAGTCTGCGAAGAGATCTGCCGGCATGTTTTCCTTTAGCCACATCATCTTGGGGACCTCCATTTCGATAGACATCTGGCCACCCACATATTTCAGCAGAGGGTGGTTGGTCTCCTTAATGCGCCTGGTCTGGTCGGCAGCACGGTGGTCCATCCATAGTACGACGTCTTGCTCCGTATTGGAGAAATCGGGGCCCACGGGGATGGTTTGCGCACCAGCGCCGCCTTTTGTGGCTACGAGCGAACAAGTGGCATCGAAAGCCAGACCCTTGACAGACTTGGGATCAATCTTGCTTTCCTGAATGACAGTGCGCGTGCAATGACAGATTGAGTCCCAAATGTCTTTGCTCGACTGATTGATAAAGTCTGTCTTTGGGGAGAATCTCTGAATGGGCTTCGAGGCGACCGCTAGGATGTCACCTTTTTCGTTCATCACACATGCTCTAGCAGAGCCAGTGCCAACGTCAACGCCAATAAACATCGTTAAAAAGACAAGGAAGGATCAATTGCAACAAAAGGAGTGGTTTTTTTTTCTGGCGGTTGATATACAAGTTGACAAGCACCAAGTCACCCGTTATATACGAAACCACAGGATCACTGCACCCCGCATATGGGCGTGAAAAAAATGTCATATGATCTAACCGAACCCTCGAAGCTCATTCTTTTCCTTTCTTTCAGTACGAAGAGAGATAGACGAACTCCCAATCGAACCCTTGAGTTGTGTAAAATAGGGCAGGGTGGCCGTTGTTGCATAGTCCAGAACCGCTGACACACACACACACGTTGCAGCAAACGGCTGAGAAAATGCCTCATCGCCAACCCGATCGATCGGTCACTAAGCAGCATCCAGTACTATTGGGGGCCCAAGGAGCAGGGCATATTTTTGCTCAGCCGTATAGTAAGTTGTCGCCACTATACGTAGTATAATATGTTTACCGTGATTAAAGAAAAGTGGCTAGCCAGCTATGATAAATCCACTGAGAGACTGACGGTTCTAGATCTAGAATCAGCGGTTCAGTTTAACGGTTCCGAGCTGATAGAGCATGTAAGCCATATTTTCCCTAATATTAAGGACAAACCACGAGCGCCGGAGGGCTCACAGACCGAAATTGACGTTCACCTGAAAGGAGAATGCGCGATTTTGACAATCATATCTCGTCTTGAGAATGGGCTTGAATTGAGGCCCCAGACGATCACTCTGAGGCGTGTTACCGACTCATCGCTCCGGAGCCCAGTGGTTCAGTTGGCGTCAGATCACAATGCCCTTTATCAAGAATTACAAAAGACGAAAGCCGAGTTGGAAATTACCCAGAAAACCCTTCAGCAAATTGTGGATGATAAAAAAAAGTACGAGGATGTTGTAATTAAGCGAGTCTCAGAAATGCTTAAAGAGAGAAATGCGTGGATTCAAAAGTTTCAGAATGTAAAGGATGAGGGGTCATTGTTATAAACCATTGCTTATATTTATTGCGTAATTTCATATTTATTCATTAATTCATATTATTTATCCCGCTCTTGCACGCAAATTATTGGCGCATGCATTGATATTGCACTGCAAATATTTGGGTATTTCAAGTTCCGATATTATGTTTGATATGCACGCTCGTTGTAAAGCCAATCCATCCCTTTGGGATTTGAATGGCATTTCATATGTTCCAGCAAAGCTGACCTACAATTATATCTTGTACGTATCAAGCAGTGCTATAATAACCCACCCTTAGAGTAGGTGGAACGATTGAATAATAGTTGAAAGAGTAATACGGCTCACTTTTATTGATGGATTTGGCGGGAAACACCGATCTGCTGATGCACAGCAAGCTCCATAAATTAGGTAAATTAATATTACGATTCATATTTTAAGGTTGCGTTGTATTCAGCAATAGGACCGTCTGAGTTTCTATAGAGAGATTTAGAAATACATATCATCGTGACTTCGTCTACTGTATTTGTTGGAGCCGCGGCGAGCTGTCAGAAGATAACGGACACTACTGAAGCTAAGCTCAGCTGGAACCGAGAGAATTCCATCCAGAGTAGATTCAATCACCTGAATGTCGTCTTTGCAATCGGATTCGAAGAAATGTCTACCTGATTCAAAAAAAAATAAGAAAACGTCTCATAAAGCGGATGGCTTGCCCGCAGTTTCACAGCTTCCTGGTCAATCATCTCAACCTCCAGAAGTATCCGAGAGCACGATAGATGAGGAACAAATGTCGGGTCCTACTAGACAAATTGAAGATCATTTCGCTAGTGAAGACATTAGTTATGAGTCGAAAGGAGTATATTGCGACAGTAGAAGTCTCCAGACTCCAAATGGAGCGTTTTCGCCTGTTTTGCCTATACCATCCGATGAATCTCTTCCAACATGGAAAACTACATCAAACCAGTCCTCAGATAATCCACAAAACAGTTCTCCGTTGCCAAATGGGAGTGCCCAACCATATTCTTCGGTAACTATGACTTCACTTATGCCACTGACAGCGCCATATCTCATTTCTACACCAGGGACCGGAATGTTGTCAGCTTTGATATTACCCGTAGATCCTCGTCCTCAGCCTCGAATGTTACCTCCAGTACAATTTACCAGTGCAATGGTGGAATACATGAGTCCTGAAATGGTTCTGTGGGTAATTTCTCATTATGTTCCCGGGGTGATGGCACGTTTACCGCCATTTCGCAATGAGAATCGTGAAATCTGGCGTGCATTGGTGATTGACAACATCCCCTCTAGAGCTTCACAGGCCGACGTCCTGCGTCTCCTCAAGCCTCGAGGTCTTGAGTCAATTAAACACGCTGTCTACTATCATAACGATTACGACTTAAAACGGCATCATACCCTGTTGACACGTTTTGAATTGCGATTTCTGGATTTCTACTCTGCACTAACGTTTTATGCCGAAAGCATGCTGAGCCCTATTCTGTTTGATGGTGAGCTTGTGGAGGCAAACTGGATCATGACTCCTGCGATAGAACATGATATATTGGATGCTGTTGAAAAAGCAGGTGCGACACGGATTTTGCGGGTCCATTTCCAACCAGTAACTGAAATATACAATTCGGAGAAAATTCGCTCTCAGTTGTGGGAAACTTTTGGCCAGTTTGGAATTATTGAAAACATGAGCCCTCAAATTCCACATTGGCGGCCAGATGCCAAAACTGCGACTAATCCTACACACACTGGAAGCGTTTCGAATGCAATTCAACGTGAACGGCCAATCAGTTGGACCATTCATTTTATCAGCATCGAAGCCGCCTTGCGAGCGAAACTTAACTCCAGTTCTATATGCCGCATGCCGCATAAGTATCCCTATGAATCAATATCATTCAATCAAGATACGAGTACTAGTGTGGATCCCTTGAAAAAGCAGGCCGCTCTGCTCTATCTCGGTGAATCCCCCTATAATTGGCAATTTTCTCATCAGTACAGCCAAAAAATCCTAAACCGAGCCCTTGCTTTTCAGTCTTTAGCAGCTGTAATGGTCGGAGCACTCTGGGGGGATGAAACGAATATTGGTAACCGATGTATTTGCTTGTCAAAACTACCGCCCCTGACGAAAATGCAAGATGTGTGCAATACCGTCCGCGGTGGCATGCTCGAATCAATCAAGCTAGTTTCAGAACGAAATGTGTGCTTTGTTACGTTCTTAGAACCAACCGCGGCTGCACAGTTTTGGGCTGCGTACCAAGTAAGACGACTCAGCATAAATTCAGAGCGGGTGCGGGTTGGTTGGGGCCGTCACTCAGGACCGCTAGCTTCTGAAATAATGGCAGTGGTCGCCAGAGGAGTCACCCGAAATCTTTGCATTAGAGTCGATAACCGGTCGGCTAAAGGGCCCCTGTCCAATCTAGCTACTGATGCCAGTCGACTGGTATTCGATGATCAAGCCCTGTTCCGGATCTTTTCGCCCTTCGGCTACATCGAGCAGGTACGGATTGCCCCAGAGGTTGGGTGCAGTTTCGTTAGTTTTGCTGATATCAGTTCAGCACTACAAGCTGCAGATTGGGCTCGTGAGACATCACAATTTCCAGGTTGTGAAGTTAAGTACGGGAAAGATCGGTGTGCAGCTACCTCGAGACAGCATTATCACAGTCGATATAGCTACCACGAGCATGCGCCTGTTAGTGAAGACGATGTGGGTTCAAGATCCGTTTTAGTGGATTTTCTACGGCGCGAACTGCCCCTGCTCACTGCGAAGCACAGCATGGCCCGGATGCCTGTACCAATCATGCCGATGCACGTAGGCGCGCCACCACATTTAAATATCGCACACGCCATGCCTCATACTCCCAGACCCAGCAGAGATGACTGGACCGTAGGCAGCGACTCAGAAGGAAACGTCAACAACGATACTAGCTCAGCCTCCGATAACGATTGCGATGACAACAAAGAAAACGCCGCAAGCTCAAACTGAAGCTAAATCAATTATTTGACTCGATGTAAAGACTAGAAATTATCCTTAGCTAAGTAACGCTGCTAACGCATGAACTCCTACAGATATAATAAGAGACGATGACGTTTTCCGGAATAACTGGGGACTAAATACAGGGGGTATCAATTAGGTTCGTCAGCGATTCCAGTGCATTGGAACGGCATCTTCTATCACGGTTCTAGTCGATTAGACGTTTCATCTGCGGCGTAGACTATTTGCGTGCATTTTATTGGGATCGGTTGATTATATACATTACGATAGCTATTCCACCGATGAGCACATGTATAGGTTAGGATGGATGTTGCAGGGTAGATGACCGGCGGTGCACTGTCACCACAGAGATCGCACACGTGCTCAAGGACCCCTATCAGTTTCACAGCTTAGGGAACCCACCTCACGTCAACCGTTATTGCAGCGTGTCGCTAGCAAGAGAGTCCTTGTTTAGGTTGATTTTGACCTGCAGCACTGGATCTTAGGACACCAGTATGAAATTCGGCAAGTATCTGGCCAAACGGCACCTTGATCTGCCGGAATATGCCCAGTACTTCCTAGACTATAAGGCACTTAAGAAGCTCATGAAGCGGCTGGCTGCTCTCCCTGCTGCCGCAAACAACGAGGAAGCTCGATACGCACGTCTTCAGCAAAACAAGTCTACGTTCTTCTTCCAATTGGAGCGCCAACTAGAAAAGGCTACGACTTTCTACACTCAGAAGGAGGCCGAGCTCGAGGTGCGGTTGGAGCAGCTCATCCAGCGCAAGCGGGCAATGGCATCCGGTAGCCTGGGAAAAATAACCCGCAACAGTGTGGCATATATCTCTGTGCATGAGGGACTCCAGCGGTACAGGCGGGACCTGGACCGCCTGGAACAATTTGTGGAGCTCAACGCCACAGGGTTTGCCAAGGTGCTTAAAAAGTGGGACAAGCAGAGTCGCTCTCAGACTAAGGAGCTGTATTTAAGTCGCGCCGTTGAAGTGCAACCTATGTTCAACCGGGACATACTTGCGAAGCTGAACGACCGTAGTAACGCCTGCCTTCTGGAGGTCGAAGCCCTAGCCCAGGGCGATGCCGTAGTGTTTGAAACGGTGAAGGAGGTGACACCCGGCATAGCACAGGCTGCTGAGGCCTCTGACGATCTGTTCAATGAGTTCATTAGATTTGGTTACGAGTATGATGCTAGCAACAGCAAGCTGCGGGCAGCCATGGACGGCTGGATTCAGGAACTAATTCGTAGCGGGCATGAAACCCAAGCCCATGACGCGGCCCCAACCCACAAATCTGCACCTTCGGATATACAGGGAGGTACCCGATCGCCTTCTGGCGGCATTTCTGTGACGCCCGTGCAATCTACTACTCCAGTAATCTCCAGCGGAGTTACTCAGGTATTTTTGCGCAGTATCTCCAGTCTCGCATCGGACGATGCCGTTATGGCCCTGTGGAACAGTGGGCACGTGGACAGCGACGCCGTGGACGAAGTGGCCAGTCGCACGGTTCTACATCTCTGCGCCAATTATACAGCGCTCAGTGCTGATCAAGTTGCTACCAGAATAGGACAGTTGGGGCTAGTTGCTAAACCTATCACACGACAACAAGTATTCCGTGCCGCGCTAGACTCCACAGGTACCCGTCTAGTGAACCGCTTAGATGCGAACGGTTACACTCCGCTAACGTGCGCAGCAATACATAACCGTCGTGAATTTTTGGTAGATCTTTTACGTGCTGGCGCAGATACGAATGAATGTGACAACGATAATCTAACGGCCCTCCACTACTCGATATTTCATGGGTTCCTGGGTTGTATGGAAGATCTTTTGGACGCTGGTGCGCAAACATCGGGCTTGGATGCAGAAAGACAGTACGTGCCACTCAACTTTGGCTGTCAACATGGCGCTTTGCAGGCAGTGATCTTGCTATTAAACAAACGGGCCAACGACCCCATGGTTGCTGATGCAGAGGGACTTTTTCCTCTCCACATCGTTGCCCGTGCTGGATACGCCGATATAATTCCAGTTTTGTGCGAGTATGGAGCGTCCGTGAATCAAGTAGATAAGCTCAATGGTTGGACCCCTCTGATGTACGCGGCGTCTGAGGGCCATTATCACGCCGTGGAGGCTTTGCTTAAAGCAAAAGCAGATTATAGCATCCTGGACGAGCGCGGGCGCACGGCGATGTTCTATGCGGCGTGGGAGGGTCACCCGTCGTGCTTCAGAATCCTGAAGGCCGCCCGCGGCTCCAATCAACAGGATATCAGCCTCACTGGCAAGGAGAATGTGCCAGAGTCAAAATTGTTTCAGAGTATGCGCATGACAGACGATAAATCAAACTCGAGAGTATCTTCCACCCGTTCTGAATCCTCTTTCAGCGCGACCTTAGGGGCTTCTTTAGAAACGACTTCAACTAGTATGGAGACTGCGGGAATCAATGTGCCCAGCGAACCCAATAGTGAAAATGATTCTGATGTCGATGAGCAACTGGACGACGCGCCCCGCAGTGTAGCACCCCCCAGTAACAATGCCTTGGAAAGTGCTACTCTGGGCAGTACCTCGCTAGGTGACCAGCAGCTTGATGACATTGACATAGATGGTATTGATGATATTCCCGATTTGGAATTACCACCTCCCATCATGCCTCTCAAACGGTATGGCCACAACTTTTTGGATGCTAAAAAGGTAATTGTTCAGATTCGCGACATCCAGGTCCAATTCGACAAAGACCGTCGTGGACTGCGGGCTGCGAGTCTTACAATCACCACCTCATCTACTCGTGACTCTATCCCCCGTAATCTTCCATTGCCGGTGCCTGTTCCGGACCACGTGCAGACCTTCGAGGTGGATCACTTAGAGAAACTAAGCCTTACATTCGAGGTCATGCCTACATTTGGCACGCGTCTGTTGTCCAAAGCAGTGGCGGGTCCCCATGTTTTCGGTATTGGAAGTGGCGATGAAGGCGGCTTGCATAACCGGATCAGAATTACCATGGTCGACTTGATGCTTCGACCGGTGGGCACCCTAGAGTTTGCCTTCCTGGTGGTCAAGCCATTCCCTGGCCGAGTGCTTGATATCACTAAGTACGACACCTACTGGAAGTCGACGGCGCAGCAGCAACAAGAAGTCACTACCCTCTCTTATGTGACCGCGTCAAGCTTACACGGAGCTTATGAACGGAAGGTTGTCACCTTGACCCGGGACCTCGTACCCGTACTTCTGGATATGAAATTCCAGCTCAGCGAATCGGTATGGGTCCCTACACCACTGTTTACCCTTGAGGAACTACGACAGTTACAGCCCGTCATGACGTTACAGGAATGGTGGCAAACACAAGAGAGTCGGGGCGCTGGCGATACATTTGTTAACATTCATGTCCCGTTCACTACCTTGGTCGAATCGCGGGACGTTCCTGTGCGATGGCCCGATATGAACGTTTATGTTGACCGTGTGCTTGCTGTAGTATTCGAACACGCCCGAAAAGCGCAGTCCCGGGCCAGAGGGTTGGTTTTCTCCTCGACACATCCAGACATTTGTGCGATGTTCAATTGGAAGCAGCCTAATTACCCTGTGCTATTCTGTGCCACGGCCATGAGGGCAGATGGTCTGTACACAACGGCCAATCGCATTGAAACTAGTGAGACATCCCTTGGAGAGCTCCCTGTCTGTAAGTCGTTGCGGGAAGCGTCGATTTTCGCTTCCACAAATAACCTTATGGGCATATTTGCCCCTGCGGAAGTCCTCTCCTTGGTGCCTGCTGTTGTTCCGGCGATCCGCGCCATGGGGCTGGTACTGATTGCTAGCGAGACCACGGCAGAATCGCAAGTCGAGGGTGTAGACGGTTTCCAGTGTGGGTCGATTGTGGAGTTCAGTCGCGATATTGACATGTAGAGTAGTGTTTTTACGTATAGTTTTTAGTATAGCATTTCAAATTCTGGTGTAAACAAGTGCAAGCAAAATCCAGCCCGTGAGCCCCCTTTGCAAAGTGATTGCCTTCTTTGAGGTCGTTTACGATAGCGTCCATCTTGCATGACTGTTCTCTAGGTGGGTGCGAATTACTTGATATAAGGGATCTTTATTGGCGTAAATAGCTGACTATATCGCTATGTTTAAAAGCTATATCAGGATTTTGTTTTCGTTGCTTGCCGCACCGTAATGTTATATAAAATTTACTTACGTCTGTGTCCGTGCCTACACAGTGGGCTTTGATTTCTGAAAAAGATTCTTGTGAGTGTGAAACGTGTAAGGCAAGCTCTGGGTGGCGGCAATGGGATGAGCTCGGTGCAATATGAAATATCTATATGTGCCATCTCTGCACATATTGTGCCTAATTCTCACTTCTTTGCTGGTCCCGGCATATTGCTCACACCACGATCAGTGAATCCGCAGGGTGACAAAAATGAACGGCGTCTAAGAACATGAGAGATAGATGAACAGAAGAACGTCGCCGTTGCAGAACAGGTGAGTGGCATCCACAAGATTGTCAAGTTTGAGATCACTATGTTATATACAAATCATTCATTGCGCACGACAGACGGTTCCTCGCTGTTACTGAGGGGAACATATGGCACGTATGCTTCTTCGAGGAGAGAGATCTCCACATCCTTCTGGGCGCCTTGGTGGGGGGTGACTGACCATCGTTCCATGTTGTAGCGAAGCTCGCCCGGAACCTTAACCGCCCGGAACCGCACGGTTCCCTTACCAAGGTCACCCATGGCGTCGTAGGTAAAATCGACCACTTCCTTGGCGATGCCGGCGTTGCCGGAGACCCACGGCATCGAGCTCGCGAAACGCACGTTCGGCCCGAGCACCTCTAAAGAGGCTGGGGACCGCCGAATCGCCTGTAGGGTCGAGGTTACGATCGGCGAGTTGGCCGCCTCGTACTTGATCATGGCACCAAGCGACACCGCCATGACGGTGCAAAAGATGAGGAAGTAGAGCCGGTTCTGGCGACGGTTGCCTACAACATCGGGGAGCGGCTTGTCCACGGTTTTCTGGATCCGTAGCACAGAGCTGGTGTGTACCGATCGCAGACTCAGCCCCGTCCGGGCAATAGCGGCGCTGCCAAACGGACTCACCGGGCGGGCACGGAAAAGTAGTCTGAGAAGCATGACAGTGCCGAGTATGCGGTCGATTTAGAATTGACCGAGGAAAATATCGAAAGGCTACAGTCCTGCAGCGCTGGTCAGGCTGGGAGGGAAGGCTCGGGGCCCGCTGTGGTTAGGCCGCTGAGACAAGCTGGGTCAACACAGCAGCTCAGCACTTAGCAAATGGGTGGGAGCAGCCTTAGTGGTAGGCAGTTGTGGTAGGGTACATGTAGTGACTACGTAGTGGGACTTATAGTGGGACTTATAGTGGGACCCATAGTGGGACTTATGAGAGAGCTACGGCGGTGGGTGGGACTTCTCGCCCACAAGTGGGATCGCGGTCAGGGTGAAATTTTCCAAACTACCCGTTCACACGGATCGATATACCATCACCACAGATGAAGTCGAGCCTGGTCAAACTGGCCCAGCTGACGGCGAACTCGGTCGTGAACACGTTCAAGTCGAAGCCGCCGGTGCTCTTCAGCAGCCCCGAGGCCGTGCATGTGCGGCGCCGCCTGCGCAACCGCGTGGGCCTGCTGGGGTATAAGCGTGGCATGGTCACCCACTACGACGAGGAGACCGGCGCGCGCACTGCCTGCACGGTGATCGAGATCGACCGGTGCCAGGTGACCGACGTGAAGACCAAGGAGAACCACGGGTACTATGCCGTGCAGCTGGCATGCGGGGCCCGCTCCGTCAAGAACACCACCCGGCCGATGCTGGGCCACTTTGCTCGGGCCGAGGTTGCGCCCAAGCGGGACGTGGTGGAGTTCCACCTGCGGGACGCCACGGGGCTGCGCCCTCTCGGCGAGCTGATGAAGCCCAGCCACCTGATTGTGGGGCAGTACGTCGATATCCAGTCCAAGACCAAAGGCAAAGGGTTCCAGGGTGTCATGAAGCGATGGGGGTTTGCTGGCCAGCCTGCATCGCATGGTGTATCGGTGGTGCATCGATCGGCCGGTTCCACGGGCCAGAATACCGACCCGGCCCGGGTGTTCCCCGGTAAGAAGATGGCCGGGCGCATGGGCTACGACACCCGAACGATTCAGAATCTACAGATCATGGAAGTCGACGACGAGAATGGCCTTGTATTAGTAAAGGGCCATGTGGCGGGCGCCAAAGGGCGGCTGGTGAAGATCACCGACGCCATCAAGAAACCTCTGCCGAGATAATGTACATACACCGATACCCATTGAATGCTGATGGGGACCAAGTAGCAGGTATAATTAGATGCAATAGACAGCTCAAGATGACCCGAGGGGCTTCAAACGATGGATAATGGCGACGATCCGGAGTGTCGAGCCAATCGGTCCTAAGTCGGGAACGGAGGACACATGGGCTGTAGGCAATCACTAGCGCTCATTTGTATCGATAGTTCTATTATGTACATTTATTTGATCTTCTTCTGCTTGAGCTTGATCGTCTCATCGTTGATGAAAATGCCTTTGCCCTTGTAGGGCTCCGGTTTGCGGAACGCCCGGATCGTCGCCGCCAAATGCATGACCTTCTGCTTGTCGCAGCCCTCAATGATGATCCGGTGGGGCACGGGCACTGTGACCTTGAGATCGCTGGGTACTACCGCGATGCGCGGCACACTGAAGCCAACGCGCAGCACGATTTGCTTTTGGGGCTGGCCGGGCGTGGAGTCTGGCTCGGGGGTGGCAGCGGCTGGCACGTCTTCGAGCTGGGCCCGGAACCCGGTGCCCACCAACTTGACTATACAAAGGTGACCCTCGTTTACACCGGTCACGGCGTTGGAGATCAGCGTGCGGGTAGTTCCCCACATGGTGCGCTGGGATTTGACATCCGGCTCGGGCACCGAGACCTCAGCTCGGTTGCCGTCCACATTGAGGGCCACAAAGTCGGCCAGATCGAGCTTCATCTCACCTTGAGGGCCCGCAACGGTGAGCTCCTGGGTCAAATGGATCCGCGGTTTGCCCTGCCGCATTCGGTCGAGCTGGGCTCGCATCTGGGTGACCTCATCCACCTCCTTGTTTGCGAGCCGCAGCGTCGTACCTTGCGGGATTAGGATCGGCTCCCGGCCAATATTCGAAAGCCGCAGCGCGCTCGTCGAGAACGAGGCCAGGAACTTCCCCGGACCGCGCTCCACAGCGCTTCTTGTCAAACGCAGCATGGTGAAAAATGAAACCCTAATGCGGCGAACTTCCGAGTTCACCTCACCCAGTTCAGCAGCACTGAGGGTCTGACGGGCTTCGGCATGTCAACAAATTAAATCGAATAGAGAATATTCTGTCTCGGAGAGTTTTCTGTGCAAAGACGAAATCTTTATCGGGCCTCTAGCTTTTCTTCCATCCATTGATGCTTAGTTATGTACGATTGGTTGCATATGCATTTAGCCCGTCCCGTGTCTCACAGTCAAAATCAGCACACCGGTTTATTGTACCGCACTTTAGATCTTGCCAGTGGCAAAAAGACCATAAGGCATCTTAATGCGATAGTATCACCCTAATATATCCCTAATAAATAAATTAAAATGCGCTGAGAATATCGCTTCGAGAGAAGTCGATATAGTTCATGCCATCGAGGCTCTGGGCAGTGTGGGTGAGCCTGTTATATAAACTCAAGTACTCCGCCTTGATTGCCTCCCACACGTTGTCCAGTACAGCCCTATCAGCACCCTGGAAATGCTTTTCAACACGCTTCCGCAGCTGCTCGACACCGGTGCGAATCTCCTTCGCATCCACGCCCTTGATGGCCCGCTTCAGAGCAGATACCGACTCCTTGTGTTTGCTGCTCGAACTGCCTAAGTTTGTGCTGGTGGTCGCATCGTGATGACTCAAAAACGCCATGACTTTGCCGAGGGGGCGTGATACGACATCGGAGATGTAAGCAGTAAGCTCGCGTTTATAGTACTTGCGGGCATCCTCCACTATCTGGCGCAGTCCGGCGCTAGTACTTCCATCATCCCGCTCGACAATCGGACCGAGGTCTCGAATCAACTGGTAAAGGTTCTCAATCAGCACGACGTGACGATTCAGCTTCTCCTTCGTCTCGTCAGTGCCGACATTAACGCCGGGGACAGACCCGGCGAGACTGCTCATGGCTGTATTTCCACCATGGCCCAAAGTCATCAGGCCTCCACTTGTGTTGGAACCTCCGGATATGGCCGAGGTATCGGCGTCCATTTTAAGACCTTGAGTGAGTGCGCGGAATACATTTGTATAACACTGGTCCATTTGTCTGCGAGTTTCCGTTCCCATATACTTACCACGGCGCAATTTCAGTGCCTCGCTTAGACCTGTCTCTGAGATAGACACATCTTTAGTAAACTTCACCACCCGGTGATGGACACCAACACGTTTTTTCGTAACGAAAGTGGAACTGAGAATAGTCCGCGTTTGTTGGCCAACGAAACTATCGAACTGATCGGAAAGTTGTTTCCTAGCTTTTTCCAGTATTGTTGTCAGGAACAGCTGATTGGTAGGTCTAGTTTCATTGGCACGCAAATCCAAGAGCATCAATAAAAATGTGGATTCCAGCATTGTGTGCTCGGACACGGCGGCAATAGCTGTGCGGCTTAAAGTGTCAATAAGGGTCGGGAACAATTCGTTCTGCATAATCCCCATGATATTCCAGCTTGATGACTTGGAGGTGTCAATGCTGGGGAATGTCATCCTTTGTAGCGACTGAATCGTTTTATTCACCAGCACACTTCGTCTGGGCACAGGGGACGACACCACAAATTTTGTAAGCTTCCGGTTAGATTCACTTCCCACAAAGAAGAATTGTTCAATGAATGTTTGTTGGGCAGCCACCTTAAGCGAAATATCGTCCAACAATCGCACGTAGTGGGTGTACAACTCGGTCATTTTATGCGGCGATAAAAACGCATTCTCTTCTTGAGTGTGTTTGGAAGCGATTTCCGCCGCCACGTTTGGTCTTTTATCAGCAGTGCTTTGGCGATCACCAACAATTTGTTGGAGCTGAGAAATCCAATTACGAGTCACTCTTATTGTGTCTTGTTGGTATATGTCCCTGGCGCGTTTTTCATATGACATCAACAATGCCTTGTGCGACGAGGGAAGGTTTTCCTTGAGGAAAAGCACGCATCCGGAGTAGGCCATAAAATCCTGAAGTAAAGACACCTCCAGCCCCTTTTCAAAAGGAAGACTTGACTTGGTCATCACAACTTCTGGTTTCAAGGCCTCGCTCAGATAGTGCTCAATAAACTGATGGAACTGAGTGCCAAATCGAGAGGCCAGGTTCTCTGCTGTCCGTTTCGGTTCTAGGAACGCCTGCATCGTCGTGGTGTCGCCAGGCTTAGCGGAATTGCTATCTTTTCCACGGCTGATAGAGTCTGCCCGATGGCTGAACATCTCCAAAGCTTGTGACAAATCCACCAATAACCCTTCGACATGGGCCAACTGACCCAAGGCCTGACTCGACTTCGGATCCAGGAATTTGAAACCGCTAAGTTCGGACACAAAGGCATCATCCAGCCGACTGACTTCCAACAGCTTTTCGATGTCACCTGCTAGCTGTCGGTACTTAAGGGTAGTGACCTGGTCGCCATTGGCGCTGCTTCCAGTACCACCGAAGCCGGGGCCCGAGGCCGATGTCTTGTTCAGGCCAGAGGGATGCCCACCATTATCGACAATATCCTTAATCCGTCGTTCGTCCGATCTTCCAACCAAATCAAGAGCCACCCCCTGTATCTTGGAGTCAGCAACCTCGCATTCGGTTACGGCAGCAGCTACAAGCTTGTCTAGGCCACCCAGGTGCTGGTCAACATCCACCACGTTGCTAAAGGTTTGGTCGGACAAGCTGTCTAGGCGCTTTTTGATATACCGCTCTATTTCTTCCAGGTTCACCCCTGTAAATTTAGTTTCTTGGATCACCGAGTACAGATCGAGCACCGAGCTCGATTGCACACCAGGCAACGGGCTAGCTACCAGGGCATTCATATTAGCTCCTGGCATGTGAGGGGAAGATCTCAATGGCGAAAGTCGTCCCATCGGTGAGAATTCCACATTAGATTGACTTCGGACTGGCGATGAGTCACTCATCATCAATGGTTTATCAAACGATGGAGAAGGCTCCAACTTTGAAGTTGGTCCCCTGCCGACGACCGCTGTGCCTTGTGCCGATTCAGGGCCGCTCGGCTGAGCAACTTGGGTGGAATCACTTGCGGTGGCTATCTGCCTTGCCGAACTCTCTTGGCCATTTTGAGGCTGCAGAGGAGGTCTATATGATCTTGTAGGAGCACGGTGAGGGATCTGGGGGTCTGATGGCGTGACCCTAAGCGGCGCGACTTTCTCGGGGGGGGCGGACGGGGACAGAGGAGCGACCGGCGCCAACGGAGCGACCGGCGCCAGGGGACTGGCGTTTCTTAGCGAAGCATGCGGTGGCGGGATCGGCGGTTCGGATGAAGAAACTGGGGCCGCTGGCGAACGCTCGAAGTACGCTTGATTGAGCTCATCTTCATCGGGACGGGTCCTGCCACGAGACACGGTGCGTTTCCGTGATACTGCCGGAACCGGCGGAGGACCAGGCAGCGAGGCAGGATCTAAAGACTGCGGCTCCGGTCCCCCTTGCTCAGACTCCCTAGACAAGTACTCCTGTCGTTCCTGTTCCTGTCGGGCTCCGTCCTCCTGCATGGCACGAGCCTGCTGCTCCTGCACTGCCCTTTCCTGAGCTGCCCTTTCCTGGGCTGCTCTGTCTTGGGCTGCTCTCTCTTGAAATTCCCTCTCCTGGGCACTTCTCTCTTGCAAAGCCTTCTCTTGAAGAGCCTTCTCTTGTGAAGCTTTCTCATGCGCAACCCGCTCTTGCTGCTCCTTCAGGGCCTGTTCTTGGGCAGCTAGTTCACGTTCTCGCAGAATCCTTTCTCGCTGAGCTCGCTCCTCCAGCTGCTGCTGTTGAGCCTGCAGATGCTGCTGTTGAAGCTGTTGCTGTTGCAGTGTCTGCTGTTGTCGTTGCTGCTCGAGAAGTTGCTGCTGCTGTTCTTGGGTTTTCCGCAAGGAACGTGCACGCTGGAAAACATCATTGACAACTTTCTCGAAATCGGTCCGGTCTTGCTGCGACTGGAACTCCCAGAAGTAGGGCTTGAGAAAACTGATGATCAACAGCGGACCGTAAGGATCGGGAGTTTCCACGCCCGTCAATGTGGCAAGGTCCCAAGTGCGGCCAATCTGAACGCTGCCATTGGGATTCTGGCGGCCCTTCTTGACGTAGAACACTGGTTTGTGGTCGGTTCGCCTGGTGGCATACGACACCACAATGACACGCGGTTTGGCACTGCCAGGCGGTGACGCTTCGTTGGGGGGGCGTTGGGCAATGTGGGCCACAGCCTCCTCTACAGTCGTGTACTCATGCACTTTCGACACAAAAATCGACTGCTCGGCGCCGATCATCTCGGGGTCGGGATTGGTGACGGCATGCTTGGCAAACATCGACTCGACCGCAGCGCGCAGCGCCGCTTTATTGTCGGTTAGCGACATCGACAGAAGAAGTACCGGGCTCCAGAATTACTGCCTTTAATTGAGCGGGGAGTATCTCTCAACCGACCCACACGTAGCTCGATCTATATGGCTGGTTTTACAAGCTGGTGGGCTGTGCCGATCTGGGGTTAGTCACGTGCCAGTATGTCCGACCATAGCGGGCATCCCTGGCCATTTCCGGATCCCAACGGTGGACAGAGTATGCACAACCATCCACGCTCTCGGTAGCCCACACAACCACCGCAAGCAGCCTTCGTCTGGAACAGCGTACCCACTAACCCGTCACCCTGGGATCGACTAACACCATGCCTCCTCCCATGCAACCCTTATTTGGTACCCTTCAATTTATAATAATAATAATAATAATAATAATAATAATAACAGTAAGAACGCGTCGTCGAACGGGCTGTTACCAAGCCTTCGGACGCGTTGATGGAAGTGGTCAATCTTGTCAGTGATGACTTGTCGCAGGAGGTCATTGATCTATTATCCTCATCACCGCCTCAGGAATCGTCTGAAATCGTTCCCCTTCGAAATCCTGCACCAGCGTCTCCAGAAAAGACGACCCAGCAGCAAAAAAAACCTCCATTGAGCTTTCCACAGGTCTCAACAGACCCACAACCTTTCATTGGCCGAATTTCAAAACAGTCTCCCAACACGCCCCCTTCTAAACGCGATTCCCAATGGCTTATATCTAGCTCGCCATTATTCGAGCATGAACGGCAAACATATTCTCAAGACGCTGGCACTAAATATCGCAGACACGATGAACTTCTAGAAGATATCGAAAGATCGGATCGACCTAGAAGCACCGCACCAACCAGAGACTTTCCAATTGCTTCGAAACCATCTTCCTATAAAAACCTGAAGGATAAGATATCAAGCTATTTATCGGACTCAACCGCCAACAATGTCAATGAAATCAAAAAATCCTCCACTTTTGGTGGCCTAAGTTCTACAATGACTGATAAGGTTACGGCAGAGAAGTCGGCTTCTACACCGGCAGCCCCGACTATTAAAATAGCCACCAACAAGCTCTCTTTTTCTGCCGAAGGCTCACCTAAAGAAAGTTTGGAAACCCAGGACGATTCATTCAGACTTGAGACGGACTCAGGGCTGTCTGATACACCTAAATCTGGACATTTGGGCTCAGCGGCTTTATTACAGCCTTCCTCGAGCTTCCAAAGCCCCCAAACTTCGAACACGCTCAGGAAGCGATCTGGGGCAGCATTCAAGGATCCTACGATCGCTGATTCAGTTCCTGCATCGGAAACTAATGTGACAAAGGCAGCCACGGCAACGTCTACTATTACTGACCGAAAAAAAGCTGCTCAAAATCTTCGATGCCATTTATGGACTGCGGATTCTCAATGGGCTACAGACCTGGAGGAACATTTCTGTCAATTGGAAAGTGGTGTTACCATCATTGTTGGTGATCCCGTAGACATAGACGGGGTACTCCTCATTGTGTCCGTGCAAGGAACGTACGAGGATAAGTGGGATCCAGAGCACCAAACTTTTATTAAGACGACAAAACACGATGAAGATTTGGGATCCGCGATTGTAGTTCTAAAACCTGAGGTTATGGATTCTCTAGGTGCCAAGGATATCAAGTCTCGAAATGAATATTTCTTCCAAATAAAGGATCTCATTTTCCAACGGACACACTCACCTATTAGTACTTCGAACAACGTTAATGTTTTGTTTATCATTACCGAAGTTGGTCTTCACTATAAACGAACAGTCGACAGGTTCAACCGAGCCATGCGTCGCCGGGTTGTGTCGCAGTCTGAAAATGGCGGCAAACTTCATGACAGTGATGATCGTCTGGAACCACCCAACGAGCAGTTTTATACAGATTTGGAATCTGAGCTTCAGATCATTCATCGATTGCGCGCTCACTACCCACGAAAACGAGAGGATTGTATAGAAATGATTGCCAACTGTGTGATTGACTATGGGCACCAGCGATACTGTACTCATACGGATCAGCATACAGATACCTATGGTGGTAGTGTTCGCAGTAAGACGGCAGTCAAGGATATATTTGTAGAATCGCTCACCAAAATCCAAGGACTACCTCCTCGCATTGCTACAAATTTAGCAAATGAGATGTCTAATTTGGGGAAACTTTTGGATGGATTGGGCAGTAATCCTGAAATGCGTGCTTCGCGCGTGAAAAGATTCGGCAAAGGCAACTGGAATGATTCGCTTTTGAAATTCCTTGAGTGCGATGACCCTGATGCAGTGATTTAAACTGCCATTTTTCACTTCCTAGCACTTACGAGCAATTATGATATTTATTTATTCGGCATTCTCTCTAGAAATAGAATGATTTGAGCTGCATGAATATTCTGTTTACACTTTAATTGTAACCTAGCCCTATAATATATTACTAGCATGGGGAGTGTGGTATAACCCTAATATTGGAATAGTGCTACAAAAATACATATGTCCACATGAATAATGAGGTTGCATCTCCGGTTTGAGAAATTTGCTTTTCATTGAAATACATTGAAATATCCCTGTGATGTCATCGATTTTGAAATAATTGTTGCAAATTCTTCGCTCAATACACTTCACTGAAGTGAGCCATGATATGAATAGAGGTATTCATGGTCTCGATACCTTTTAGGCCGCGTATAATGCCATTAAAACTCATAGACTTGTCATGAGCAAGTTTTATAGCCAACATGTTTTGGAAGATATGATCTTAACGGATTGCTATGCGACTAAGTTTGAGCGCTCTCTCGAAAATCACTATACTAGATAGATTGCCTTAGTTAATACCTATATAATTCTCTTATTGCGGTTTTTACTGATCCTCACAATCGAAATTACGCTCTTCTGCGCCCATATGTTGACCATTTATGTATCCATTTCGCGCAACTACACAAAGTGGGTGGCTCTGTACTGCCCAAAATTGAGAACATTTAATCGAACTTTTCCACTTGTAATGATGGTCATTACTCGTGCAACCTCAGTGTGAAAGATGAGGATTATCATGCCAGTGATAATGACGATGAAGTAATACAGACGGCAATAGAGATAATATGGACTCAACTGTACGATTGGCTTCAGTAGCGTGCACGAATGCCACGTTTACTGCTCATTATCAGTGAGAAGCAATGTCACAGTCCAAATATGGTTCTAGACAGGTCACAGCAATTGACTGTTGAAGGTCAGGTAATTGTCACTCATCCAAGTACATCACGAGTTCCGACGCCGTGTTTTAAGATTTCCCCCAAGTATAAAAGGCTGTATCACTCTCTATATATTAGCAGAAAAACACTTGCATACTGTCATGGCTCTGGGTAGATATATTGTTAAGTGCTACATAATGAATTGAAATGGTCAGAAACTAGTAAATATTCTGAAAGGAGAGGAAAGACTTTCGCCAAACACCCCCTACTGAGAGATTTTCTTCGCCATGTTCACCTTCGTTGTGGGAATTTTCCACCTGAAGTTGCCCAAACTGTGGCGATTTTTGATCTCATCAAAAGTTATTTACTGAAGATTGGCGCCGATGTGAGATAGGGTTGGAATTTCTCGAGTAGAGATCACCAAGCTCTCTGCATTGCTAAAGATGGGAAAGTTGATCCGAGAACTTTCTAAGCGGTGTAGATGAGATGGTGACCACTTTTAAATCTTTCAGTGCTTGCATTTCTGAACATAGTTGTCTTTGCGGGCATTTCGAAAGAATGATGATATGCAGTCAATTTCTTTCAACGGAGTTGCACAACTACTGGCAAGACAACAGGCTTTTGCGTTCATATTGGACCGATAAAAGAGCACAAATTCCCGGAGATAGATTGGATAAACTTCTGAATGTTGAACTCGAGTTTCAAACGAAATACAAAATGATACCTCCTGGGAGTCACATCCTCCATAAAAAATAATGTCAATATTAAGTTATACTTCCAAAATTACTCGATGAATCCGTCAGTTTCAATTTCTGCTAATCTTAATGTGATATGTGTTGAGGAAATTTCAGCCATTATACCTTATTTGATGAATTCTCATCATCGAATTACACAAAAGTCCATGACGTAGAAAAGCAGGCTTGGAGAAAAACTTCATGATATCAAGTGAAAAAAAAAAAAATAAAAACAAAAAAAACGCGAACAAAAGGTTCTGTAGCAGGACACAAAAAAGAGAACAAAAAATCTACTCTAATGGTGAACATAGTCGTATGAAAAGTGGAATAGAAACGACGCAAGTACGGTGTCTCGAATTGTGATGAGAAATCAACATTCCGTGTCTCCGGCTGGACCGGACTAGACTGTCTAATGTCTGACTTATTCCAATTAATGCGGCAATGCATACAGAGTTAAAGAGAATAACTCCGTAATGCAAATTTAAACGGGACTAAGATGATTTGTCTGATCCACGATCCCCTGATGTAACTCTGCTCATCGCTGTGGGGCATGCTTCACTGATACAGTGTTAAAATAACTGTGGTTAACGTCACTCCTCATTCGACAGAAGCCTTCGATATCATGGCTTCTTTCAACAACGGACCACAGCAAATCCGATTGAAGCATAAGCTTGGCTTTCATACTAAAACCATCCATCTTGGGCAAAAAACGGAAAACTCATTATACCGCTGAAATGGGGCGAGAAGCACTTGAGCTCTGTGTCTGTTAAAGCCAGCTGCTGTATCAATTGAGCTTCCTCTAAAAATGAGACACTTATTTTGCGCTCCAAAAGTCGCTCCTATGATCCTTAAAGGATTAGAACACCAGTGAATGTTGATTCTCCAAGCTCCCACCAAGTGATTATGAGGGAACCCTCTCGACTTATATGTACATTGATTTGTGCAAGGCCTGATTCCAGATGGCTTTAAGTTTTACGCCTGCATCCCACTTCTGAACCTGTATTTTAAAATAAATCCTTTTATTCTCTTGTAGATCACTCATTATGATGAAGGCATCAAATATAAGCGATTCCATAATCAAGTGACTGGGCGATTTTGTTGGCCGTAGCTTTTGAGCCAATGGAGGATCATAGTTTGGCATGTCTTGCGACAAATCTTCCCCTTGAGTTTCGAGGAGCCTCCCCAATGTTAACCCTGCGCGCTTATCGGCGATGCATCGAACCCCGTAACCTTACCCACTATTACCTTATCTACTGGACTTATAGAGAGAATCAACCGCATGCCATCACTGACCGCTCCCACCTACACCCACACCAACTCCGTCTCCTAGCTTTTCCCACTATTTTTCATCGCGTCTAATTGACGCGGTACACTTCCCAACCCAGGTTCCTAGAACCACATCGCAGAACCACCACAAATTCGTAGCGCGTACAGTGAACCGATTTCTAAGACCAAAAACATTCAAGCACGTAATTGTGTCACATAGCGCGATGGAAGAGCGCGAATACCGTACAAATCTACGGGACTTGCTGAACGGAATAACGGATATCAATGAGACGCTGTTAGACCGAGTCAAGCAGTTAAAGGCGTATATTGCTCGCGCTGGACTGGAAGTCCCATCCCCTGAGGCGGGGCTTATGGCCCCAATTGTAGCCCTCGATGATCCTGAGATCAGACGTCCTATGAAACGACTCAGAACAGGTGAAGAGACGTATTCATATCCTAATCAAGAGTCGATTCATTGGTCGGTACTAGAAGCTCCTCGAGAAGCTCCTAACCGAGCCGGTATTGCCGACCAGAGTTCTCATCTCTCCGTATTGAGTGAGGAGGACGAGGAGATTGAAGTCGCGCATGTAGAGACTGTAGGAGGAGCTCAAGACAGTGATGATGAGGCTTCTGAAGAGCAGGCAAGTCAGAATGAAGAAGAGGATATAGAGGAGGACCATGGTCTTCATGAACAGACAGAGAAGCGTTCATTAGAGCCTGTTCAAAATTCTGATGAATATGTTGAACTCTCTACGGCTGAACCTTTTCACCATGGCTCTAATCAGCTAAATCGACACACTGACACCGACTCACTAGCTGAGGAGCCACAGTTTATCAACTCTCGGAGTGAAGATGAGTACGAGCCGCCCACAATTTCACGTATAGAGATGGATTCGGGGCCGGACTCATACCAAGATGGTGAGCAGCCTTCGGAGCAGTCTGAGACTAGCGAACCTGTTGCAGAAAGTGTGGTTGAGCGTAAAGAAGATACCGCAGAAGAACGCTCCAGGGTTGGTCATATACAGCGCGCTGAGACAGATATTGATCAGCAGCAAGTAGAACTTGACCTTCAACTACGGGAAGAGGATAGCATGGACCCACATCAGATGGAACACGACCTTGGACAGCAGATGGCTGGTAGCCAACTGCTATCAGAAAGCCCTCGTC
Source organism: Starmerella floris (assembly GCA_030555655.1). NCBI lineage: Eukaryota > Fungi > Ascomycota > Dipodascomycetes > Dipodascales > Trichomonascaceae > Starmerella > Starmerella floris. The sequence goes on from JANIWM010000016.1 coordinate 120,944, forward strand.
AGGTGAATAATGATTACGGCAAGTCAGTGAATGATACTTACAATAAGTCCGCAAACGTTGAGAATGAGGAGCCGGAGAACAATGTTTATGACCAGTCAGTGAATAATGATCTTGACCAACAGCACTCAGGAGATGATGATGACGAAGTGCCAGTGACAACTGATGCAGCCCAGCGGGAAGGATCGCAAATAGATGAGGGAGAAGAACCAAGGCAACGGCCGTTCGATGAAACTGAAGAGAAGTCTGATGATATCAAACCTCAAGAGGACTCACCTGAAAGCAGGCGTTCTGACCACGGAAGGAATGCTTTGCCTGACCTAGGTTCTTCGAGCCCTGTAAAGCAATTCCAGCACTTGTCTGCAATCGAGACGCCAAGGAACAAGACCCCCGACGTCGTTAAGTCACAGGTTGTAGAATCTCAAGCCATCAGCCCACAAGCCCAGAAACCCCCCGTTGTACAACCTGGAAAGACCCCTCGTCGGTCTGCTTTGAGGGCATTTCAGAACTCTAGCGTGGATGGGATATTAGATATTGTGCATAAGGAAACCGAGGAAGATTACCGACGCAAAGAAGAAAAGCAACCGAGGACAAGATTCAGCGAGCCTGCATATCTCAGGCTAATGGATGAGGTGCCTCACCCTGGCGACATGCAAATCAAACGTGTGCCACTGATGTCTTCCAGCATCGATGGAAAAAATCCATCTCGTGCTCGTGCTCAAGGAGCCACGTCGAAGTCGCAAAATTCTCCCCTAAGCGGTCAATCATGGGGTGCTAACAAATCTCAATCCATACTGCAAGAACCCGGTAGTCAGTCAGTCGAAGAAAGACAGTCACAAGACTCTCAGAAAGACTCGCCTAGAATGTCTCAAGAGGAACAGGCCAGAAGACAGACAGACGTTCAAATTATAGAGAATGACCGAAGGATCCGTGAGAAACTATCGTCTTCTGTTAATCAATTTCATGGTCTGCAACCCCCACCCGCACTGATTCGCTCGCTTAGCAGAATCCCCGGTTCTATAGCCCAGTTGCGGATGCCAAAAAGTTTGAGTCGACCAGGTAGCTACAGTGACGATAGTAAATCTGGTGGTACCAGTTTCAGAGCTATTCCTGATCTGCCGCTAACTTCATCGGCTGAGTCTGTCTCGTCTTCTAGCAATCGGTCAATGGGTCGACTTCGCGCTGGCCAGCTCCCGAGTGGTCCTGCTTCTGGCGATGTGACAAGTAGCCGACCTTCCAGCAGTACAATGCGAGAATTCAGATCCAGCATGTCTTTCAATGGTCGCGAAGAAAAGACTGCTAGCAGTGGGGATATTGGAGAAAGAAATCTTTATACTGTACCAGGCCCTGTGTCAGACCGTGGCGATTCACCTAACAGACTAGGTCCACCTCTCGAACCAAACAGAGGGGGGGGCAATAATAAACTTACTAGGAGCACATCTGAGGCAGGAAGCGTCAAACCACAAGATTCTGCGCTCAAAAATGTACCTACCGCGACTGTTGTAAATCCTGTTCGTGCTCAATACGAAAGCACACCTGCTCGAGGCCGCGGGCGGCCTAAATATCGCGGAGTATCGGACAAGTCCTTAGTGTCCTCTGCTTCGACACCGGCCAGTCAGAGGCATTCTGGGTCGTTCAACCGGCATTCAGAATCGGATGCGTATGTTTCAGCTGCTTCATCATTCAGCCATGGCGTATCAGTGAACTTGAGAGCTACTGCTGGTGGCGACAAGTCTCAGAATTCTAAGCAAAGTGACGAAAGTAGCCACCAAGTCAAAGATTTGCTGCCTAGTTTACCTCCCGGTCGATCACATCAGAGACCGTCTGATTCACTGTCAGAGCCCAAGTCTGATCGTGCTTCCCAGAATTACCGCAATCGCCAGTCGAACTTACTCCCCTCTAGTGGCTCTCGACCCCAGGTTGTGGGGAACCAGGTCCATGATCGTGGATTCCCAGCCAATGATCAGCAAAGTGGTGACGGCAGAAACAGCGACAAAGTAGAAGCGGTAAAACCCATGCGCAAGCGCGTTAAGACGCGGCCTGTTTACGAAATTGCCAATATGGATGAGTCTCTGCCAGATATGAGCCAATTACCGCTGCAACCGGGAGATATATCCGATATTCACAACCCTCGTAAATCAACTAAGTAATTGTTCCGTAATTTAGAGTACTAATTCATCAACTCGGCATGGCGGTAAGAGACGCCTGCCTCTGAGAAGAATGATGATTAGTTGCAGTGCGGTAGATATGATAATATATCTCATAATGTGATGTTTTGCTGCACCAATGGCTCTATAAATAGTTTTGCAAACTAGTAATTCGTAAATAGACCAAGAACTCAATCCATATGAAAACCAGGGCTGTTCCCACAGAGGTGCATTGTCCATTATAATATGGAAATACCTAAAGAAATTGGAATCTTACTCGTGTTTGTTCCTGGAAAAGCTATGCCTTAAATATAAACCAGCCAACTTTTTCAACAGTAATTATAATAATTTGTTTAGTTTATGTTTATCTCGGGTCGTACACAGCGGAGAAATTGCTAATGAAATAAAAGTAAGATCAACGGGCAAGGGTTTGCCCAGGCGGATAGATGCGTTTGGACGAAGACGACCTTTACGACTACGAAGGCGAAGACTCGTTTGACGAGGACGCAGCGATTGACGAAGTGGTTAATGCCGTGAAAGCTGTTGGCGCTGTCACCAGTGCACAAGCCGAGGCCGAGCTCGACAAGGCTGACTGGGATGTTGATGTGGCGATTGCGACTCTGAAGCGCGGACTGGTGGCAAAGCAGGCAAATCTATCGGCGAAACCGAAGCAGAAACCATCGCCCAATGCGTCCACTGCAGCAACTAATACGATAGTTTCAGAGAAAGGTAAGTTAACCCCTCTTCAGATGCTTGCCCAAAGACGGGCCAATTATGATAACAATACTTCCACTGATGGAGTTAGTAGCAACAAAACTGGGGCTAAGTTGAGTTTAGCTGAGCTTGCTGCCCGGCGGAAAACCGATAGAAGCGTTGACAGCGAATCCAAACCCGCAGGATCGGCTTTGGATAGACTGAAGCAACGCCGATTCAAAAAGGAGTCACCGGAACCTGCCGAGACTGCCAACAAAGCAGTAAATAGGCCAGTGGATGAGAAGGAGCCCGAAACGAGGCAGCTGCAAAAGAGCACTGATTGGCAGCCCCAGTTCAGCTATGACATTCCTCATTTCGTAAAGAAATTGCCATCGGAGTTTGGGCTCGTTATTGGCCAGGGGCCCTCAGCAAGAACACATGAGACTAACTTTCTAGAAACTGCTAATGGTGCACAATCAGCTTTCAGCAACCCCAGTCCGGACGATGTTGTTATGAACGCTCAGTCGTCCGCCTTCTCCAGTGGTGCTGGGGGCAAAATGGGAAAACCGGAATCTCTGTCAACCAAGCCGGCTTCCACGAAATCGGCAGACAAAAAGGAGAAACTGAATTCCAAGAGTAGTACGGCAAGCGGTGGGGGTGTTAAGGTTGCCAAACAGTCCCCAACGCTGGCTGCACGCTTGGCGACTCTCAATCTGAAACCCAGTTGCTCGTTTGTAGTTATTGGGCACGTTGATGCCGGGAAATCAACGCTTATGGGCCGTCTGCTGCTGGATAGTGGTGCCCTGCCTGCGCAAACTGTCGCCAAGTTTGAACACGAGAGCGCTAAACTCGGAAAGTCGAGCTTTTGGCTAGCGTGGGCTCTCGACGCCACGGCCGAGGAACGCGAGCGCGGCGTCACCGTTGATATCGGTGAGGCCAAATTCGAAACCAAGGGTACGCGCTACACCGTTCTGGATGCCCCAGGACACCGGGACTACGTGCCGAATATGATCGCTGGTGTGTCACAGGCTGATTTGGCGGTTCTTGTGGTGGACGCCGATACAAATGCCTTTGAGTCGGGTTTTGCTTTGGATGGCCAGACTAAAGAACACGCCGTGCTTGCTCGTTCTTTGGGCCTGACTACGATCGTCGTGGCTGTCAACAAGATGGACACGCAGAATTGGGATCACACGCGGTTCTCGGAAATCGTAGAGCTCCTCACCGAGTTCTTGACTAAAAAGGTGGGGTATAGCGCTGATCAGTGCGTTTTTGTGCCCACCAGTGGCATTACTGGTGCAAATGTGGTGAAACCCCCTCCCCAATCCTCCGAAGATGCAGCCCAATTGGGAGCCTGGTATTCTGGCCCCACATTGGTGGGTGCCTTGGATACATTTGCCGCTAATTACTTGGGCAATTCCCGTAGAACCGACGATGCCCTCCGATTCGTTGTGTCCAACGCGTTTGTTGAGCCGTTCCAGAGTAGCACGACATTGTCTGGAAGGGTGCTTTCCGGTGGGCTGGAGGCGGGTGATGTTCTCGAGCTGGTGCAGCCGACCGCCAATTTGGGCGTAACAGCGACCGTCAAATCGGTGCCGTCTGACTATTTGGTTGCCGGTGATTTGGGTGATTTGAAGGTTGATATCGACGCCAGCTCCGGAGTTACTATCCGGCCAGGTGATGTTTTGGCAGGACCCAATGCCGGCCTTCACGCTGTCACCCGGTTTTTGGCCAAGATCAGGTTATTCGATGCACCGAAACCGGTGCTCCCCGGAAGCAAGCTAGCGTTCCACTTGGGACGCATCGAAGATACAGTCAAGGTTGTGAAAATACTTGAGCCGCTTGGTGTAAAAGCGGCGCCCGCACGCAAGATTAGGCACCTTGGCAAGGGAAGTGCCGCTGTTGTCGAGTTGGAGCTATCAAAACCTATTGTGCTGGCAGAACCTGAGGTCTGTAAAGATCTTGGGCGTTTTGTCTTACGTCTTGGCGGAGCTACTATCGGTGGTGGTGTTGTGAGCTCACTTAGCTGATAGCAAGTTTTTCACATAAGTATTAACGAATGTAAAGTCCATATGAATTCCAAATGGTGCTTAACCCCTATGTTCGAAGTAATCGAGGCTGGACCATGCCAAGTCCGATAAGACAAACTTTGACACGTTCTCCCAATCTTTCTCGGCTTCAATGGTGCAGCCAGGCTCTGATATAAAGTATGTGTGGTATTTCGAACCAAGGGTCGTGAATTTGACATGATTATGTTCGTCCTGGGGTGTCATGGAGCGGTTATCTAGCGGGTACATACACATTAACCGTGGAGAAAACATTGAAACGCCTGATTCAGCAGGTCACCGACCGTTCAGAAGTAAAAGAAATATCCCGGTGGCCAGCGAGCTCATAATAATAACCCGGCTGGCTCTTTTTGACGATTTTTTGGCACGCTCTAGCTGCTCATTCGCTGCTGATACATCCGACGTTGTGCGAAACGCATCAGAGGTGAGACTATTAAGTTGCGAACTCTGGGTGGCCAGGTGCTGGCTGAGCTCCGTTTGCAGCTCACCGATCTCTCGCAAGGACTGCTCGGCCTTCTGCGCCTTGCTGAGTGTCGCATTAAGATCCTCAAGTAGTGTATTGTGTTCCTCCTGCATCAGCAACATGTATGGCGAGCTATCATTATCTCTAGAAGAGTTATTCAGCGGCTCAGTCGAGCTAGAAACGTCGGCTTTGATATCAGGGATGGCTGAGCCCTGGGGCATCACGATCGGCTCCATAGACTCAGGGTCACGATGGGTCATCCTTCTGCCCTCTCCGCGTGCCATTCGCACACCCTGAAGCTCTGCCAACGTTTGAGAAGCCGTTTGAAGCTGCATATTGAGATAGAAAAACATGCCCTGCCGATGCTCCGCGAGAGTCTGCTCAATTCCTTCTGCGTCTGGATTTCCCAACCATCTGGCAGCGAATTTGGAATGCTGATGGGCCTGCTGTTCGCGTCTCTGCTGCTCTCGCTGCTCCAGTGCCCGCACCCGGCGTTGTTCGCGCTGCAGCAGCTGGCGCGTTGTGTAATCGAAATCGTCCCTCTCAGCCTCCGTCATTTGCTGCGATCCGCTGAGGGCTAGATATCGTGGTCTCAGGTGTCGAAGGCTCGCGGTGATTCGAGCGAGTTGCCTCGCGATGCTGTTGGTTTCCCTAGTAAATGCATCCGGCTCGGAGGGGGGCTGAAGTTGTTTAGGAACGACCGCGGTCCCGTCTGTCGAGGACTTTTCTGCGATCCTTACGATCTCGCGATACAGAACGGTCCGGTCCATGCAGTGATCTGGCCGCAATACTGATCAGTCGTAACGAAGTGATCACCGGTGTGCACTGTGATGTTTATGTGTATAGTGTATTGTGGGGTGAAACCCTCGCCTCGTGCGACAATGGCGCCATTGTGGTTGTCATGTCTTTTCCACTGTGCTGAGCACATATAGCTTTTGAAAGTAGCTTGTATGTGTGACACACACTCTTTCAGTCAGGTCTTCAATTTACTAGGGAAATGCTGGTTTTTTTTTAATTGATATCAACTCATGTAATGACAGAGTAAGATTCCCCACCGTCCAAAGTCTCTGAAGTAGAAGTATGCAGGCCTCCTTGCAAACCTTTTTTTTTTGGTTAATCAACTAGCCACGGGCTGCTCTATTCTAGAGATCACAATACGATATCTGATGTGCTGATATATATATATAAAGAGACTTAATGAAAGATGGAACAATTGATGATCAAACGTATACCAAAAGATCTGCTTAACGGAATCCACATAAATAAAATCCAGATGATGTCGTTTTATCTTCTTTCCAGTACGGCTCCCTACTTCATAGCGCCAGATCAATGCTAGTTTGCCTAGCTCACAAGCGCGTACTATTACCCCGACCCACACCCCTACCCTCGATTCCTCGAGAAACTGACTTGGAATAATAGAGGGGCTTTTGTATCTTCACTTCTCAGCTCAGCAGTCGATGTCACTCCGTATCAAAACAATCTGTGTATAGAAGTAATCACATATGTTGGCAAGGGGATCTTCATCCAATGTTGTCAATAAATAATAATACAATTAGCGTAAAACCAGCGTCAGGTCTCGGGTGGAAACTGCCAATGAGTCCGGCGACCATGCCACACTTTGCACGCCCCGTAGATCCACTGAGCCCACCCGCGTGAACTTTGACTGGGCGAATCGGAACACGCGCACGCCCACGGGAGTCAGCACTGCTAGCTGCGAAAAGTCCCAGTTCGCATGTCCGGGTGGCCTCTTGATCTCAACTCCCAGCACTGGCTCGTTCAGATTGGCAGAGGAAAGCAGGGTCCCATGATCACTATCACCAGCAGATTCGGGAGAGACCACTTTGCGCACATCAAATACCCGTAAACTTCCGTCTGTGCTACCGGTCAGCAGATATACACCCAACCAGCTCACATGGGAGACAGGCGCCGGGATTTGCCCAGCTATCAACTCACGAAGAGGCGTGTTACCAGCAGAATTCCATATGTATACACGGCCATCATCACTTCCTCCGGCCAGCAGTTGCATCACCGGATCATATTCCAGCACGGCCACAGGTTGAGCGACGTCAGGAACACCTTCCTTATGGGCTCGTTTTGTAAGAAACGTTGGCGGCGATGAGGGGGGAAGCTCCAGATTGATCACAGCCACACCAGTTGAGTGACTAACGGCGAGAATCTGATCGCCGCCCAGCCATGCTACGTCAGATACCATACTAAGACGACTATTATCATGATCGCTCGATGGGGCATTGTAGAAGTTTAGCATCTGCCGCTCCAGCAGGTCCCATATACAGATAAGCCCATTGAGGTACACGACTGCAGCACGAGCCCCTGTGATCGATCGCTTCACCAACAGCACGGGACCCATGGGAGCGTCGATCTCAGGTGTCAGGACGCTTTGAAGCACGAATGGCTGCGTGTCCAGTCTCCATTGCCGTACCGACCCGCTCATGTAGCCGACAAGAACCCCTGTGGACTCTTTTACCACACAGGTAGGTCTCTCTCCACACTCTAGGGCTTGCCGAGAACCGGATTTGCGGTCGTACACTGCAATTTCATGGATACCGGCCACCACGAGATATTCGTCCGTGTAAACGCATTCCAAGCCTCCTAGCACAGGCTCACCCTTAATCTCGAATCCGTTTGTTTGAGGGAGCTCAGGTCCCGGCAGAGCAGGCGCATCCGAGGGTGGTGCAGGAGCAGGCGTCGGAGTGGCCGAGGTGTCTCGGATGCTGGCACCAGGGCCAAGATCAGACTTAGTGGTAAGCGTACCTGCGTTTATGGTGTTGCCATCCAAAGTCTGGGCTTCGATTTCTGCGAGCTCGATTCCTCGCAGAATCAGCCGCACAAGCTCGCCCTCGGGGACCCCACCGTTCAGCCCCGGGTCCAGATTCCCGGCATGGGTCTCCTTATTGACTGCATACGCGGACAAGTTCAGCCCCTCTTCCTGAAGGTACCGCCACACCAGATAGTTCACTCGGTCGGAGGTGAGCGTCGGCATGTAATTGGACTGACTACAGTGGCTATGCGATCTGCAGTAAAGCAGGACGTAGGGTTTCCATATAGTTGAACCAGATGACCGAAACGGATCAACCTCCACATGGGGGCTTAAATAAACGTCAAGACGCTCGAATGGTTGAATTCTGTGATTTAATATCTTATCATGGATTCATTCCAATACCGCAAACAATGAATACAGCAGTCACTAATGAAGTTTGAGATTTCTTGTTTGTGGGCAGTGATCAGGGCGCACACCCTCTCCTAGGCTAATAACCCCCAGGTAGTGTCAGCAGGTTCCTGTTGCGGTAGACGTTGAAAACCGGCAATCAGGAAATCACGAAGGCTTTATTCAAACGAATACAATCAGAAAGGTAAACTGTAGACTCTGTATAACGGTACATTTTCTTCCGATGGGGGCCTTTGGTTCAGCACTCATTGGTTAAGTATGCTACTGCGTCTAACATACGGAGATATTCTCAGGACGAATTAAGTGTAAACCATAGCCATATTTCGATTCGTGAAAGTACGCCTGAAGTGCACCCAGCCCTCCAGTTATGTGCCATTGAACATGTCGTACCTACATTAGAGAAAGTTACCTGTGCACTATTCTTCGATAGCAAGTTGCATTATGCCCGTGATCTGAAATATCTACTTGTTGCCTTCAAAATCTTGGCAAATATGTAGATTCAAATCATCAGTCTGATCTTCAGGTTGTCTGATTTCATAGTCCAGAATGGCTGGAACACGGGAGCTATCACAGTCGACAGTCACGTAGAATTACATAGAACGCTTTAAAGCAGAAAATGAAGTCGCTGGAACCCATTTCGACTCTACAATACTGGTAGCGACCATACTGTTCAAAATAAGTAAGTTTTGTAGGGTTTGCCCTTGTCGCTTTTTTGCAGAAGAAAAAGGTGGGTTAGGTTGGACTGTCATAGAAGCAAAGAGTCGCTTGTTCCTTACTGCAACTGGATTGACTATTCCATGCCCACATCATTATCGATAGAGGTCATGACGATTAAAAATCACTGCATGTAGAACTGATTCTTTCAAAGCCTCATTCTGTGCTACGATGTTTGCTGAGTGGGCTACTACTGACTCTGTTAGGTTTCCGCTAGTTACCTCACCTTCTTTGATTTCTTAATAGTCTTGAATAGATTATTAAATTTTATTTGAACCTACTGACTCAGTAGCTCCTCACTCAGAGCACGAGTCTCTTGAAGCTTCTTGAACAACGCAAGCGTGTCTTTCAAGGTAACGGTTTCGCCCTTCTGCTGCTTGGACTTATCGTCACGTCTGCGGATGTTCACGCTATCAGTCTTCTCTTCTTCCTGGCCGACAACAAGAATGTAGTTGTACTGGCTGAGCTGACCTTGGCGCACCTTCTTCTGCAGTGTATTCGGACCCAAGTCAGCGTCGGCATAGAAACCCTCGTTGAAGAAGTAGTTACGGACCTTCTGGGCATAGTCGTACTGGTCCTTGCTCACCGGGATGACCAGAACCTGACGCGGGGACAACCACATGGGCCATTTTCCGAAGAAGTGCTCGCAAAGAATGCCAATCATACGCTCGAACGAACCGTAGATGGCACGATGAATCATAACAGGGCGGGCATTCGCAGAGGTGGCGGCACCATCCTCACCGGTCTCCGGCTGCTGGAAGGTCAAGTCGAACCGCTGAGGCAGCTGGAAATCGAGCTGGATAGTGGCGCACTGGTGCCATCTCCGGAGGGCGTCGCTGATCATGATATCGATTTTAGGACCATAGAAGGCACCATCACCAGCGTTGAGTTCCCAGCGGGCACCGGAGTTGTCCAGAGCGGTTTGGAGCATGGACTCGGCCTCGTTCCAAGTCTCCAGCTCGCCCAAATACTTCTCGGGGCGAGTGGATAACTCCATCTTGAACTCGAAACCAAGGGTGCCATAAACTGCCTTGAGGAAGTCGAAGCAACCCTCGATCTCTTGCTTGATCTGGCTGGGCATGCAGAAAATATGAGCATCATCCTGCTGGAATCGGCGCACACGAGTCAGACCAGTAAGAGCACCACTGAACTCGTTGCGATGAAGTACACCCACATCGGCGACACGCCACGGCAGCTCACGGTAGGTGCGAGCCCGTGACTTAAAAACGAGACAGTGTCCAGGGCAGTTCATGGGTTTGAGACCAAACCGCTCCTTTTCCACATCAAAAGTGAACATGTTATCCTTGTAATTAGCCCAGTGACCGGAGGTCTCCCACAACTTCGAGTTGAACATGTTGGGGGTGATGACTTCCTCGAACCCACGGCGGCGATACTCCTCCTTGATATACTTCATCATAGCATCGTAGATGCGGGCGCCGTGAGGAAGCCAGAACGCAGAACCAGGCGACATCTCGTGGAACATGAACAATTCCTGCTCACGCCCGATTTTACGGTGATCGCGGTTGGCAGCCTCCTCCAGGAACTTAAGATGCTCGTCCAATCGCTTCTTGTCGGGGAAACTCACACCATACAAACGCTGCATCGACTCGTTATTGGCGTCGCCCAGAAAGTAAGCAGCACTGTTCTTCAGCAGCTTAAAGCTCTTAACACGACCAGTGTGCTGGATATGCGGGCCACGGCACAAATCGATCAGCGAGCCACACCTATACACAGTAGTGCTCGTGTTGTCAGGAATCTTCGTGCGGATCAAGTACTCCTTGTACTTATTGTACTTGAACATCTCCAAAAGCTCATCCTTCGTCATCTCCAGACGCTCGAACTTCTGCTTATCCTTCACAACCTTCTTGACCAAACTCTCGACACCGCTGTAGTCTTGATTGCTGATGACACGCTGACCGTTGTCAATACCCATTTCGTAAAAGAAGCCCTCCGAGGTGGGAGGCCCATACGACAAGTGGGCACCGTAGAAGCACTCACAGGCCTCACCAAGAACATGGGCGGACGAGTGCCAAAACACCTGCTGGCCTTCCTCGTCGTCGAAAGTCAACAACTGAAGGTCAGTGTTGGTCTCCAGAGGACGATTGAGCTCCCAGAGTTCGCCGTTGACCTTAGCGATCACGAGGTCGTCAAGATTGGGATACTCCAGCTCTTTGGCAGCCTGCATGGGAGTTGTTTCGAAGCTGGTTCCGCTGACAGTACGGTTGTTGTACGACACGAAGATGGCTTCACGAGGCATGGCGGCAATCTTGGCCTGCTGCTTGGCAAAAAGCTCATCAAACAGCTTTTGGCGCTCGGCAATAAATGACAGCTTCGGGTCCTCGGTGTTGTACAAGCTCTTCTGCTTCAGGCTCGCCTGTTTCAAGGCTTCTACGGGGGTCTCCGACATTGCGAAAAAGAAGTTACAAGGTGAGGTGGAAAGTAATTTCACGTTAGTCACCAACCCAAATCGCTTTGCATGCTTAAACCACACCCTTAAGCATAATAGAAGGTAAGGTCACGTAGACGTCTAAGGTTAGTCTGGCGTTACTCAGAAATCATACCAAATGTGCCATTATATACTTAGACCACACCGGAATTAGTTCCAGATTCCTAACCAGGCAATCAAAGTTTTGCTATCTTTATTAGAACGTTTACTTTAGAGCTAAATGCGATACGAACCACTAGCAGATCTACGCTGAGCTGATATCGGACTGAATCATTAATCGGCTCGGTGAATCAAGCCCGAATTTCTAGGAGGCCTCGATCAGCTGAAGTGAAGACCGGACTACATTCTTGCTTTAGCATGGATGATAGCGTATTTTCTTCGAAATTCCCCCGATATTTTGGTAGACCAACAGCCTTATATCTTAGTATTGAAGTAATCCCTTCGTTCTAGGGATCACACAACGAAGACTAGCCCCGAAGTATGGTTTTCCCGAATTGTTTAAACGTTCTGTTTAATCTCAATTACGGATTTTGTTTTTCTGTTTTTGTTTCTACTACTTGCATCCGTATATTACTTCTTTGCCCTCATTTTCATGTATACACCGTTATCAGAACTTCACTGCGGCTCTGTTAGGGTGTCCCCTTGGCCTTATGATTTACTCATCTTTATCGGTGATATCAGATGGGCAAGGGCTAAGATCTATCCCCGGTTAATCTTCTTTTCCATTTATCACCATTGACAATGGCCGATTTAAATGCACAAAATCCGTGCATAAACTTGGTAAAGGACCAGAACATACTCACGGTGGAGCGTTTCCAGCTCGAATGTGGTGATACACTTGAGCAGGTCCCGCTTGCCTACAAAACATGGGGCAAACTCAACGCCGCTGGCACCAACTGCATGGTCGTTTGTCACGCCCTGTCTGGAAGCGCCGATGTGGCAGATTGGTGGGGTGCTCTGCTCGGTGAGGGTCGTGCTTTGGATCCTACGCGGTTCTTTATCGTGTGCGCGAATGCGTTGGGATCCCCATATGGAACCGCATCCCCTGTTACTATTAACCCCGAAACCGGCGAGAAATGGGGCCCAGAATTCCCGCTTACGACCATTAAGGATGATGCAGCAATTCAGCGGATTTTGCTCGAACGTCTCAATGTTAAACAAGTTGCTGTCGTCATTGGCGGGTCCATGGGCGGCATGTTAGCGCAAGAGTATCTTTTCTTTGGGGGCGATTTTGTAAAATGCGCAGTGTTGTTGGCCACATCGGCATATCACTCAGCTTGGGGAATTTCGTGGGGTGAAGCTCAGCGCCAGTCCATATACTGTGATCCGAAATACATGGATGGTTATTATCCTGTTGATGATCCACCTGTAGCCGGTCTTGGCGCAGCCCGTATGTCGGCATTATTGACTTATCGCACACGGAATTCTTTTGATCAGAAATTCGGGCGTCAGTTACCTGACCCGTCTAAGCACAAGGGATCCGACTCAATAGATGAGGACAAACAGATGAGTCCCAGCGAGGAGAACTTTGCTATTCACAATCATGGTAACCCGAAGAATCGTGGCAATAGCTCACTGAAATCGTATCGCCAGAAGTCCGCTCAAACGTACTTCACGGCTCAGAGCTACTTGCGATACCAAGCTCAGAAATTCACTCAACGATTCGATGCCAACTGCTACGTAGCTATCACCCGCAAGCTTGACACACACGACGTGAGCCGTGGGCGTACCAGCAGTGTGGGCGAAGCCCTAGGTCTGATCAAACAGCCAGTTTTGGTCATCGGCATAGTTTCTGATGCTTTGTTCACGTTTCAGGAGCAAGTGGAGATCCATAAAAGTATTCATGGTTCAGAACTGAAGAAAATCGAAAGTCCTGACGGCCATGATGCATTCTTGCTAGAGTTCGGGTTGATCAATACTTACATACAGGACTTCTTGGTCGAAAATTTGCCGGAGGTCATGAAGGGGGTGACCAAGAAGCCTATCGGCAGTGCAGGAACTTCTGTGTTTGGAGAGTCCGAGGTTACAACTTGGTAGGTTGCCTACAGTGCTCTGGTTATGGGACCTTAGCTGCCCTCTGAAGATATTACTGCCACTATAGAGAGTGAACGAGCAGTATCTCAGAATCGCTCCAGACCTCAAAATTAACGCATTCAACATCACGATCAACGAGTCGCGATCGTAACCATGACCTCCCACTCAACTGGGCCATAATCATAATACATTACATACTTTGACAAACATTGCAGCTGAGAAGATAGAACAGCTATATATGTGTAAAATAAACTTACGTATTTTGCCACAGACATCAAACGTGAGACACATCTACTGCTAATAATATCCATAGCGATTGTGGGGTTGTTGATACTGGCATGCTCACCCCTTACCCAGTTGTTTTCCCGTTGAAACCATAACCCACTGTAACCACAACAGTGATAGAAGCTAGGTCTAGCGAATCCAAATCAGGCGTATTCCCTGGCCTTCAATTACCCAGATATCAATGCCCCCTGTTTCCAGCGATTCGTCGCGTATTCAGGGTCATGTTTCCGCAATCATCCGGCTCGACGTTCAATCGATGCCAGAGAAGTTGGATGCCCCGACCACTGGGCTGGATCACTATTCGGCCACACCGTACCGCAAGTCCTCTCGAGCCCGCATTGCCAGCTTGGCAACTATCCGCTCTCTGTTAGTTACTTGTACTGACTTAGCTGCGCACCTTCAAGGCATCGCGAGGTCAGAAGATCTTAAGGAATACGCCGATAACCGACGCTCCTTACTCCAAAGAGCGCTGCCAGACTCTCTATTTGTCTTCGAATATTGCCAAGAGATCCTGCAATTGAAAGGAGCTGTGAACACTCCAACTGCGGCGAAACTCGCCATGGCCGCTCATCAGGTCTGCGACCTTATAGATTTGATTAAATCTCGGGTCAGCACGGCACTGGAATATCGCGAACTTAAAGTGAATGTTCTGGAGGATATCAGAAAATTTGCTATGAGTACGGAGTTACGAGAAAGTGACATTGAACCTCTCATTTATAGCTTGGAAACGACATTACCGCCCCGGATAGAATTGTTCGCCGGCTCTGCATTACCGGTATTCGCTAAGCAAGTTGCTCATCTTCAGAAACTGCGTAAAGATCTACTGGTGCTAGCGAATAAGCGAGTTCGTGAAATCAAAGGAATCCCCAACAGTAAATGTAAAGAGCCCACATCGATGGATGTGCCCACTAAAATATGCACCCAAGATACAAAACTTCGAAGTCCATGTCGAGTAAAGCTTCCGGTTTTGCGAGGATTCAAACATCGTCAGCAGCTCAGCGAAAATCATGTGCGTATAATTTCACGAGCTGAGAGTGATAAAGCTAAATTCTCACCTAGTCATATTACCAGCGAAACGCCCAACAATTTGTCTAGAGTCATGAAACGACCGGGGTCTACGATCAAAGAGAATGATCTGGCGTTGCAGAAATCTCGAATCAGACCACCAACGAAAATCGAAAACCGTAAAGTTTCTGGTCCAACTTGGAAGGAGTTGTATGAACCGAAATTTCACACTCAGCATTTCCGTGAAAAATCAGAATCCTCGCGCCCGCCCTTGCGATCCATATCGAATTCCCGCGTAGACTCACGGATTCCAAAACCGACTGAGTTCAAAGCCCGACCGCGCACATCTTCTTGCAGCAGTAAACGTAGCTGGGGTGATGTGACGAATATCACCTACTACAATGACAGCAGTGTTATAATGCCTTCACAAATGATGCTCTCGAGCCCGGAGACATCATTTGTTGCTGACACTCCACTTGCCTTAAAGGGCAGCGCTCAACTTGTGCGCCACGGTACATCAATGAACAGTCTTCACATTCCGCGCAGAAGAGCCCACAATTTCTGATTATTTATTCTTATTTATTGACTCTAGTTTTCACATTAAATTGATATAATACATGACTCTGATACAATTTTATTGACATTGTTCAATATACATTGATGCATCAAGAGTGGTGTGGAACAAGAATTCTTTGTCGGGTGACTCTCGAGTCACATTATTATTATTTACTTGGAGGGGGGTACAAACTGTGCGAAGTAGGGTTTTAGTAACCTACCATGGACCAACGCGAATGGCTAGAGATCGATACCTCTACTCCTAGTAATTCGAGGTTTAATGTCCTGCCTTGCGCAATAAAGTACAATGGACGTGTAGATGGCACGAAGTTTAGCGTTTCGGGGTCACCTATGACCGCGCGATTCCGTGGGCGCCCATTAGAGGGAAAGCTTGTAGATCTTGGCGCGTTGGGATATGTGGGACACACCCTGGTGGCCGAGAAGCCGTCCCAAAATAACTACGATGACGATGAGGACGCTTCTGATAATGAGAGCGCTGAGTTGAACGAGGTACGCATGGTTGCCAACGGGCTGTCGTTCGACAAAATAGTTGTTTGGGAACACGGAACCATGCCAGCCTCCAACGATCCTTGGGCATACAAGCTTGAGGATCTTCTCCACTTAGCCAAGTACCTGTGAGCTGTAGTTATAGATAATCTGTTGAATATATTTATTGAGATGCTAAAGCAGTACTTAAAGGTAGCTCGAAGTTAATAGGGACTTGAAGGTTAGTAGCTGTCAGACAAAATTTGTTAGGTAGCTTGGGTTTTTCCACACCGACGATGGGCCGCCAAGCCCACGTCTCGAGCCAAATGCACTCATGTCATCATTAAACTTACATTTTGGACAGACAATCTATGGTCATCAGAATCTGTGAACAATCAGTTGTTACGGTGAGAAGAAGGGTAGGCATGGGGTGTCTGAAAAATTTAAGTAGTCTCGGTCATGGGTAAGGGTTCAAAGACCCTGCCATGCATACAGTGCGCGTGGGGGAATCTACTAAAAGATTAAAATGAGTAAAATGATTATGATTTGGGAAAGCAGTAGTTTTTAGACTACTTCAATACTTCTACTCGCCGATTTGAAGCCTGAGTGACAGCGGTCACATACCGGCTCTGTATACATTGTGGCTCATTACGGAACTCAGACCAGGCGTAATCTAATCCTAGCTAGCTCTATCATATCAAAGATTTAGCTTGATCATATCAAAGTCATAAGTTGTATGCTACACTTGTATGCGGCATCGAATATCGGCACTGCAGACTTCGCAGGGACCAGAACTTCGCAAACATCATAAAACTCATGAATACGTAATATAAACTTATGTCTCCGCTGGCATTGTCCTGCTAATCCCGAGGAGCATATGGCAATTGCGTTTTGTTGACCTTCACCGTATCGCCATTTTGTGTATACATGTAGACGGTGCACACATCATCTTCCAAATCTAGTAAACAGAAGCCAGCTGGTTCAACTTCATCATCAGCATTCCAGGAAGAGGCAGCACCGGTAAGCGATCCTGGGTTCACAAAGTAGTGACCTGCCCAGCTCTGCGTATCCTGTCTATGTGAACCGCCCCACAGTACAATGTCAACATCTAGCTGCCGAGCTATCATACTAAGTGCATCTATATCTTCCGCCGGGACGATTAGGAAGCTGGAAACTACGCCAATACGGAACTTCCCTGCCTTAAAAACTTGAGTGGCTTTCGCCCCACTCTCAGGAACATCATTAGAACCTGTCACGGACACAACGGGCTGGTTCGGTGTCAGTTGTCGTAGGAGTTTCTTTGTGGCAGAATCTGAAACATTGCCAACCGATACAACTTGGCTGAATGTAGCCGGTACAAGAAGCTTTTGAATAGGCTCAGGTATGCTTGCTTCCCGGTCGGGAATATGCGCGTCACCGACAACCAATACCAGCATGGCAGACAGACAATGTACGTTGACCCACGTTCAATGTGAGGTTCAGGATTTAGGGTACGATCTGTTGATAAGGTGAGTTGTAAGTTCTTCGGAGAAACGACGACGTGTATCAGATCTGACGTACAAATGAATCATGTTTTCATCTGGTTTTAGCTGTTGAAAAACTCGCGGCAAGCCTATTCTGCGGCAGGTTACATTCATATAGTTCTATCATCCCTAAAAATACTTAAATTTAGCTTTCCTTCCGAAAACGGAGGGTAGGGTAAACATCAATTTACGTGACAGTAAATATTGTCGGCAGGCAAAGGTCCCGGGAGAAATGCCCATTGCGGAGTTTCCAGCCATCCGAATTGATGACTTCACACATCGGCCGAATGAGCCATTACCATACCTGTGCTTTCTCACGCACATGCACGAGGATCACACTCATGGCTTGGCCCGAAAGTCCTACTACGGTCCACATGTTTACTGTACTGCAGCGACACGAGCGCTACTCCTGAATTTTCGAACCAATTCTGGATGCGGGGAGCTAAAATACAACCATCTTAGGTATGAAGTTTGTGGCAAAGAAATAGTGAAAGCGCTGGAGCTTAATCGGCCGTATGAATTGGCATACTTAAGCACAAGCATCCAAGTAACACTAATCGACGCAAACCACTGTCCTGGCGCCGCAATGGTTTTGATTCAGCCGAAGTGTGGAGAAGGTCCGTCCGTGCTATTTACAGGTGATATTCGCTGCGAAAAGTGGCATGTGGACGCTTTGCTACACAACCCCGCGGTTTTTCCGTTCGTGAAGAGCGTAAAAAATACGCGATCGCTATCGGTCTATGTCGATAATACTTTTGAAGCTCATGCTAATCCTTTCAAGCCATACCCCGAAAACTATACGGGAATTCAGAGCCTTCTTAAATTAATGGATGATTATCCAACGTCAATTCACTTCTGTTTGGCCGACAGAGTGTCTGGCTATGAGGAGGTGCTGATTGCGGCTGCACAGCATTTGGATACGCTGATTCACATGGACGTGTATCAGTATAACTTGTATATGCTAGCTGCCGACTCCTCGCCACAAGCAGCCAAGCTGTTGAGTTTGTCGACCATCGAACTAGACAACGCAAGCAAGTCTGTTCGTTTGCATTTCTGCCAGAAAAACACGACATGTCCTTATAGAGATCCTGCAGCTGCGACAGCATACTTCAAGCCGTGCAATCAGCCCAGTCAGATGATTGTGGATAGGCAGAACCAGATATTTTCGCGTTCGACCGTACCGCCTGGGGTTATGATTCCATTCAGCGAAAATTCCCAGGTGTTTAAGGGCCCCGATCAGCGATATTATCTAGATCAGCACGCCGACAAATATTTCCCTCTATTTCCTTGGTTCCATTTTTCAAGGCATGCTTCATTCCCAGAAATTCAACAACTGTGCGCGGCCTTTAATACGTGCTCAGTTCGGTCCTTGATGGGCACTCCGCTTGATATACCAATCCTATTGGATGCTGAGAGATCCACCACCAGTGGGACTGAAATGGAGTCTGGAAAACGAGTTATCAGCCTCATTGGAGGGGCGTTCCCTCATGGTAATGAGCCGCAATTGATGAAGAGAAGAAAAATCATTGCGCTGCATCATGATCGTGTCCGTCAGCAAAAAGCACGCGAACGAGCCCAACAGTACAAGTTCAAGTGCGAGAACCACTCCGATTCTGAGGAGGCTGGGCACAGCAGTCTTGACACGAATGATGAAGAAGAGAATCATCAAGCAATGATGGCACTGGGCCGTCAGAACTCTAAACATTTGGATAGAGAAAAATGGCATCGTTCGTTTGTCGAGAGTGAGCGACGTCTAAATGAATGCTTGGCCGACAATACAGAAGACGATGCTGATATCACCCCTGATCGAGGTACTGATGCAAAATTTATAACCGGAACTCGCGCAAGCAATGATGCCGACACTGTTTATATTGTCCACCGAAACACTGATCAAACAGATGACCCCATCCTTACCAATATTAACGGAAGTGTTCGCAAAGTGGACAGCACTATTGAAGATTGCAAGAAAGGCAATGCTACTGATGGCGAAGCTACATTACCTTCGCCACCATCGACTCCGGAGCCGGATTCCTTAGATAAAGTCATTGATGACCATCCAACTGAGCAGGAATCGTTGGATGTTTTGGTAGGATTGCTGAAAGAAAACCCACAGGCTTGGTTTAACTTCTCCTTCGAATGTATGTCCAGGTAACGTGAAACATCATTGGTATATTCGACTATTTTCATAACATTCAGAGAGAGCTCCTGCATATGTTTAATTCTAAAAGCCCCCCCCTGGTAAAAGAGGCTAAGCCATGCCCTCCAGCTCGAAGGCAACTTACTTCATTCACAAATCAAAAGCCGATCACTGGAGTAATCAATTTTCAAACTCGAAAAACGAGTGATTTAAAAATGCATATGCAGAGTCAGAAAATAAATATTATATGTTGAATAAATACTCAAAACAGGATCCTCTGATCCATTCATCAAAATCGTTCGAATTGTCAAACTGCCTCTAATCAACCGTTTATTTTGGAAGATTAAAGGCATCAACTCAATCACGGCGCTCCCGCTTGGGCCCGGGGAGTTTGGGATCACCAGTACTTTTCTGCTGATCCTCGACTTTGGCGACCAGCCGGGATTGCTCTTCCATCTTCATCTGCTCGGCGTGCTCTTTGCGCACCTTCTCCAGCTCGCTTTCAATAGTGCCGACGTCTTGTATGGCTACATTGCTGACCTTAGAGTAGCTTTCCACGTTGAACTTACGACGACTTACCAGATGAATTTGCAATTTAGCTGGATTCCGCTTCTCCTCATACTTGTACTTTGTCTTGATCTGATTACGCGAGCGCATGGGAAACAAATGGGCGATAAGGTTGAAGTCGGTACCCAGAGCAGATACCGCCTCATAGAACTTGGTTGTTTCCTCAGGAGTCCAGCGGTCGGGGCGCTCGCGGGTGCTATAGCTGTAGCTGTTTATCACCTGCTCTGTGGGGTCAACTTCAGTTTTCGGACCACTTGTGCCACCCTCGCGCTGAGTGCGGTTATTTTTGTGCCGGTCGAACTGGGTGCCAACCAAAGAGATGCTGCCGTTTGCTTGAATCTCGATGGCAGCTTGTGGATGACCACCGAGACTGTCGACGCTCTCAGAAGCGTCGTCCATTTCGGTGATTTTTTGGTCCTGCTCGGTTTTGATTTTACCATTGCGCTCTTTCCGTTCAGTTTGATATTTCAAATACGCCTCCTTCAGGGCCGGTCTCTCGCTCTCTTTGGGTTCGTACAATCGGCGGCTCCACATTTTCGCTCTGAATACTCGTACAGTATCGCGCCTGCGGTTGACACGCGCCAGTTCATAGTCATCATAGGCGGTGTTGCGGTTACCCACAGGAATGTCCTTGCACAGTGAGGCCATGGTAAATTTGTTGACATCTAACAGTGTCTTTGAGTTCTCGTCTTCCGCCTCGCCACCATTGCCATTGTCGTAGCCATATTTTGCATCACGCTGTTGCTTTGCTTCTACACCAACACTTTGCTTCAACTGGTAGTAAGTAGCCGCTTGGCTGGCTTGATCAGCCATGTCCTGGGCGATGTCCTCATCCATTCCCACCTGCTCAGACAAAATTCGCTCCTTTTCTTTAGCTGCGTAGAGATTGCGCATGATTGCTACAAATTCCTTTTCCACAGCCATCTTCCGACGCCGCTCTTCAGCCCGCCGCTTAGGCAGATCCTCTGGCCATATATACTCGTAACCCTCAGGCGCACTGGGTTTGGCCTGAGCCGCTGGTTCGCTAACAACTGCCGGCGCAGAGATGGATGCCGTACCTGCCGGTTTGGTACTAATATTGGAGGAAGTTCTGGGTAATGGTTCAGAGTTTGTGGCTGCTAATTGGGGCTCACTCATGGTGGTACCAGGCTTGGGAAGGGCACGAGAAGATCCTGGTTTCTGCGAACTGTCTACGTTTGCAGTATCGGTGGTCTGAGGCGTTATCATATCGTTAGCAGAAACATCAGCCTCATCTACGGTTGGCTTACCAGCAGTGGTCTCCACCGGGCTATTACTATCGCCAATGGGCTTGATTGGCTTCTCAAAAGGACCGTCTATGGCTGCATTAGCCTCTTCGGTAGATATTCTCACCCGTTTTGCCGGTGGGGCAGCGGCATCCTCAACGACCGTTTCCGATGCCTGTGCAAGAGCAGTGGCCTCAATTCCCAGAGACTGCGATCGGGTTCCACTTTCGTGATTGTTTGTAGGCTTTGCTCGTTCTGACTCTGCGGTAGCAACTTTTCCTAGCGATGCCGGATCCGAAGGGGGAGCGGTAGGCACGCTGAAACTGGCGCGCAGTGTGGATAGCCTCCGGGCCGGTGCCCTCCCGCCTGGGCCACGGGAGGACACCTTGGGCATGAACTTTTTCTGCGATTTGTTGACCGCCGAGCTCATGGTGTCTTGACGAACGAGCGGATGTTATCAGTAAAATTCCGTCTAATGATACTCAGCGATCTCGAAAAAAAAATCATTATGTAATGGAAACCCTATATAGCTTCCTTGACGATGCAAGGTAGGCTGCACAGTGAGTTCGGCAAGGAAAAAGGCACAAAATCGGATTTCTATATTTCTAGTTGTCATGTATGAAATATCGATGTGGGTAGGATATATTTTTAACTGACACGAAGTTAATTCGTCGAAAAGATCAGGCAATGCTCGCGAAATGCATGGGTCTTTTCAACCAAAGGATATTTAAATTGAAAAATCATTCTAGGCAATAACGAAAATCGTTAGTCGAATCGATTGACTTCCTGGAGCGGCATCCCTCTCCGTGTATACAATAAATGTGTGTATTTGGTAATAATTCTCAAATTCTCCCATCATAGGGTACATGGTAGTTGCGAAAGCCTCGGTGCCGCTAAGCGCCCAGCAGTACGTCTCTCACATTGTAGCATTGCCTCAGTACGTTGTTGCTGGGCTCACAGATGGTTCGGTGGTGCAATTGCCTTTCACGCTTGATGCAGACTCGATTTCCACCGTTCAGCCTGCTGCCAAGGCCTCAGGAAAGACTGCTACTACCATGACGGGAATGGCTGCTTTGCCGGCCACACCGATGGCAATTGTCACCTGTGACTCTCAAGGCCGCTTGAAGACTTGGGATCTTCGAACAAGGGGCGCCCAACAACAGATGGATGCGCTAGACTCAAACCTTACCGTGACGGCCATGGGTGTGTCAAACTTTGGTGAGGTTGCTCTGGGCACCGAAGCTAAGCCCGATGCCGAGATATACGTGTATGATTTGCGCCAGATCAAAGCGGCAAAGTCTTTAGTGAAGTATCGCGAGAGCCACAATGATGATATCACAGATCTGCAGTTTCATCCCACCTTGCGCAATCGCATGCTCAGTGGATCCACCGATGGTGTGGTGAATTTATTCGACACTAGCATCGCCGATGAAGATGAGGCAGTGATCGAAGCTTACAATCATCAAGCCTCGATCCATAGAACGGGATTTTTCACCGATTCGGTGACGGGGGTTGAAAATTTGAAAATAAATGGCGACAGCACTCAGCGTCACGATCGTGTTTTCGCGCTCAGCCACATGGAAACTCTGACGGTGTTCCCGGTCGATACAGGGAATCCGGAGACGAGTCTTCCGAATGAAGACTTCGGTGATCTACGCCAGCGTTGGTCGTGTCAGTACGTCGCCGATTACGAGAAGCAGCATTTTCTTATCGGATCTAATGATGAGGAGTGGGCTGGACTGATTCCTATGCAGTCGGGTCAGCCTCAGCCGCTAATCAAGCTGGAAAACGGCCACGGCAGTGAAGTTGTGCGTTGTTTCGACATTTCCCAAGCCTCTGGTGCCTGCTTTACAGGGGGTGAAGATGGCACCGTAAAATTGTGGGACATTGGCGGTCATTTCGATACGACGGCCCAACTGGCTAGTGAGGTCACGCCTAGCGCAAAGTCAGGTAAATCGAAAAAGAAGACTTTGAAGGCCGAGAAATCGGAGAAATCAGAAAAAAGACACAGGGAAAAAAGAGAGAAAAAGAAACACCAAGGATGAACTGGATTGTGCTAGACAGATTTTGTAACTTGAACCATGTTATGCAAAATGCCCAACTTGAGAGAAAAATGGTGCCGTGGGCCGAATTTTTTTAACTCGTCAGCAATAAATAATATGTATACATCAAAAAACAAACTCCAAGGGGTGAAGAGGTGTGAACGAGAAGTGGCTTTTATACTATTTTCGCTCGTTTTGGAGAGTTTCCGGCTAAAAGTCACTAATAATTTGCTCAATATCATCAAAACTATACGGCACAAATACGACCTCTTCGCCGGACTTGCTACGCACGACTTCTACCATTTTATGCTCTTTGAACTCAGAGAGCATAATTTTGAAATTGACTTCGCTAGAGACAACGAATTTACGGACACACAAGGTGAAAAATTCCCCCATCTCAATACCATTGGCAGCAACGCTCATACTATTGGGATCATTTATTCCCATTTCCACCATTTTTTCGTATTGGTGAGTGGTCAACAACTTATAAAGGCTTTGTGCGTTAGCAGTGAGGGACGCCAACACTGTTTTCACGGCCCCTACGCCCACACTGGCTCGACTCTGGCCCAGATCAAGAATATCCATATACGAGGTTTCCACTGTATATGGTGCAAATGTTGGTGTGTGGTGCCATACAAAATTGTAGCGGGTGCAGAGCTCTTCTGACCAGAGAAGAGGGGCATTAATATGATCCGCCGTCGCCAACAAAGTGACGTTTGGATTTTCTACTAGTCTTGCCAAAAATGCTTGCGTCTTAGTATCGCGAAACGCGACACCATCAATGCTATTAATAAAAAGTGCGAAGTGAATATCATGCTGCTGGATATACTCTAGAAAGACTAGTAGTCGTTCTGAGGGTTGGCGCAACCATGTGTCCGAGACTGAGGGATCTACTACCGCTGACACGCATGTGTTCAGCGTATCCTTGAAATTTGTAGCTGGATTGTAGGCATTAACCCCAATTACAGGGACAGAGGGATTCCACACGTTCATGAAGTCGTTGACAAGGGCGATTTTCGATCCCGTCCCGAAGAGAAGAACACTGAAACCTTGCTCTAGTTCAGTCATCCACTGGTTATAAAACTGACGATGCACTTCCGCTCGGAAGTCCTGTAGTTGCCTATAACCCTCAATGTTGTTGACATTGGAAATAAGTTGAACATACTCAGCACTATCGAGCTGAGGAGCCCGAGCAAAAGGCGTCGTGCTTATTTTATCGCGCTGTTTGTGCTGATCAAAATAGCCTTCAAAACCTTCCGTGAAAAGCGTATTTTCCCCAGACATTTTATATTTAAGGCGATACGAATGGTTTTAGTGAACAGACCGCGTAGGTTAGGGTCCACCGAAGTTCCAAAAGTTTACACTGTCAAGCGTGGGTCCCACCACTGCTCACATCCAGGCAATATTCGTGTCAGTATCAACTCAATTGTCGTGAAATGATTACTTTCTGCCCGTCATGCTCGAATATGCTCAGGATAGCTCAAAGCAGTGAAGGTAACCGCTTTGAGTGTGGTACCTGTGCCTACATATTTCCCATATCTGAAAATTCCCATGTTTTTGATCGGCAGTACATGGTCAGGAAACAGGTCGATGACATGCTTGGGGGCGAAGGTGCATGGGACAATGTAGATCAAACAAGTGCTCTTTGTCCAGTGGATGATTGTGGCGGCCAAAAGGCTTACTTCTATCAGCTGCAAATTCGTAGTGCTGACGAGCCAATGACAACCTTCTATAAATGCGTTAGTTGCGGCCACCAGTGGAGAGAGAACTGAGACCCTTCAATGTTCGCTTGCGATATTTATTTATTATTAGCTAGTTTGGGTGACGGCTAAGAGTCCATCTAAATCTACGAGTAGAGTAAGTAACTTCACCCCACTATATTTATCTGAGTTTGATATATATATATATAGGCAACTATGACTCCTGTTATTTATTGCAAATATTGAACGAGTTTCATTTTTGCATCACATTTTGTCATAAGAGGAAACGACCAAAAGGAGATTTTTCAAGTTTGCCAATGTTTGCTTCAAATCAGCCACTGCCAGACCCAAACAGCTCATCAGCTGATCGATATCCTTGTGCAAAAGATATAGAGCATACTCAACGCGGTAGAGCAGTGCACCGCGGGTCCACAAGGGAAATTTTGTAGATCCGTGTTTGATTAACGAAATGTTATCCGTAATGAATGACTGCGACCCACACACAGTTATTGGATACGATAGAGGAATGTCAAGATACCGACTCAGACAGACGACTATTTGGGCTACAAATCCGAGAGCTGCCGCAATTTGCGTGGTGTCAAAATGGTTTATTGCAAACACTGGAGGCAAAATTAACCCTCTGATCGCAAAATGAAACTTTCCATCAGTCAACGGCTCGATGGGAAAAATCTCCATTAATTGCGAGGCCAACCGGGCTTGTTCTCTTTTGATGGCACCTGGCAGCTGCGAATGTTCGGTAGCTAGAGTCAACTTTCGGTTTTCTGTCTCATTTTCGACCTCCTTCAAACCACCCTCAGTTTGCATACTCTTATCTAGCAGCATCCTTTTCGTCTCAGAGTTCGAAATGACTTTCTCGGTGAGGGACTTCAGCTCTTCTGCTTCCCCATTTACTGTTGCCAATTTCCGATGGATTTTTCGAATCCGCGCATCTAATTGCGACACCTTTTCCTGAAGGGGCAGTGCTGAGTTGGGTAAAAATTGGTCAATCTGATGACACAAGTCCTGAGAGGCGGCCCGCGCCTCATCTAAAATTTTTTGCAACGTCCATAGATCCACAAGCATCGAGTACGATAAAGACGTGAGCGGTTTTGTTTTGCTCGCACCACTGCTGGAATCCGCTGGTGACACCTGCACCCAGGCTGGTAACCAGCGCGCAATCAGCGATGTTGAGTTCGGTGGTGGAGATCTGTCGGGGGTCGAACTAGGAACATCGCCATAGAAACTTGGGGTGGAGAATCGCGTAGATCTGCTGGTATTAGGGGTATTTAGCCCAGCAACCGCCTCGACACTAGATTGGTTCGGGCCATCATGATTGGTCATAGGATTAGGACTGGACGGACTAGTGGAGGGGAATCGCGATATTTCTGCGGGTGGCTGGAGCCCACCTTGCGTGCCTTCCTCGTTTCTAGGCACTGCCATCAGTCCGTGGTCAGTGAGTAAAAGCAGCGAATGAGGAGTCTTCACATTTTTGCTGGCTTTAGCCAGTCGCAAATCCAGCACCCATTCTTGTACAATGCTCGTGTCGCTGCGCAATTGAACAGCTAGCATGAAGCTACGTCCAAAACGAGAGTCTCGAAAGGAAACATCATTCGTGAGGACTGGTTCCTGGGACGAAAAGACCAGCTTTTCGCTTACATACACCGGTGCCGCCTGCTCAGCTGTGTATGCCACGAGGCGATAATAAGTTCTGGGCGGCTCTTTGTGGTCTGACAAGTTCCCTGTGGGCGGGCATGGCTCGCCATCCGACTGCTGGGGAGTATCGGGAGGTAGCCTCAGTTCGAAGCCCTTCAGACCAGAGAGTCGCATCCCGGGACAAATTGACCACTACAGGAGCAGAAACGTAGAGCGTACAATGGGTCCAGCCCAGTTGTTTAGTAGACACCAGTAAATGAATGCACTTACCGAACCTGTGTAGTGTCAATGGAGGAGTGTGAATGCGGCATGTGGCCTTGCCCTGATCCCGCGAGCGTGTAGCACCCTGATGGACTTTCAATCCTACCTACCTGCCTGTTCTGTATAGACCTCGTCCTCTGAATATAGTATGTCATGCATCTAGATAGATAGCCCACATACCGCCAGAGTCTCTCTACTCTCCACAATATGTAATAGTAATCAGTACAGAGGCAAGCACTGATAAACAAATTTTTGTCCCTGTGTATAAATAATTCACTGTTATCTAATTAATGCCATTATACAATTTATTGCATAAAACGTCGATGTGTGTGGTTGGAAACACAATTGTGATGATCTAATCATTCAATATATGCCCGGTTGTAACTATTTAGGACATATTCGTCCTACAACTTATTCTGCTTACAGCTTGCTCTGAGCAGTCTTGAGGATGGACTGTAAATTAGTGGCCTTCATGACATTGCCCTTCACCTTCAGCTTACCGCTCATGAATAGCTTCTGAGCGTTGGCTTTGCCTTCAACGAGACCCTTGAAGTCGCCATCGCTGAGAATAAGAGTAACATCAGGCTTAGTGGGAGACTTGCCCTTACCAGCCTCACCCTTGCTCTTCGCATCAAGGTACCATGAGGCGGTCTTGCCTTCCTTATTCTTGAGGTCGAACTGCACCACCATATTGGCCTGTTTGATGTACTTCTGTTTGGTCTCCTCAGTGGCAGCAATGCCCTGCTGGATAAGGTCAAACGCGGCAGAGGACGGGAATTCAGGGTCAGCAAGAGTCATTTTCAAGAATTGAGCAGTGGAAGTTGGTGGGTCTCAAGATTAGGTTCGTGTTCTAGCACACGTATTTATAATGTTTGGGTCTCCAACGCACCGCGGTCTGGTTAACTGGTGGTTACGGCGGGGTCAGCTAATACAGTTACGGTTGAGGGTTAAACATTCATCATGTGACAACCCGAGTGCGGGGTGGATGCAGTGGCCCCGGATTTTGAACAAGACTCGGGACCTCGGTTGACGGAATTATCCATATATTGAGCAGTCCTGGATTCTGGAGCTTGGGGCCACTTCCCAATTTTGGACTTCCTTGAAGAGGCAAGCTCATTAAATGACTGTCTATGAGCCTACCAAATTGGGTCTATGACTTCCCTTCACAATAGCAATTTTTAGTCTACTAATCGTAATTTTTTTCAGAATGCAGGGCTTATCCGCCTTCGTCCGTCATCGGTACTCATCGGTGCGTCTAATTGAATCGTTTGCCGATCACGTTGGGCACCCAAGACCATCCGGGGTGCCCCTAATATCTGCTCCCCTTCCAGTTGCCATCCACGTTAGGAGTCTGGTCAGCTTGTTTAACGCCCCCCTACCCTTATCTCTTTGCAGAGACCGTGACGGTCTCTCTACCCACTTAAGGCATTCCTGCACGCCATTAGTGCTGACCAAAGGGGCCTTCTTCCTACACAGGCTATCAGGTGGAGGACCACTACCACAACAAACCTCCTACCACATCACCTTTAACTGAGGTTTGAATCATTGTAGCTAACTTTCCAAAAGCAGCATTGTCAGTACCTCTTAATCTATCATCTCATTCTAATGAAGCTCAGCATTCTCATTGGTTTGCTCGGAAGTGCGTTGGCCCTTCCCTTGGACCAGCATAATCTCGGGGAGAGCCACCACCGTTTGGTTGAGATTGCCCCAGGGGTGCGCTACTATATGTCACCGGATCAGCTGCTTAAGGCCAAACAAATGGGTGTCAATTACATGGACGTGACGGATCATGCTGATGATGCTCTGCCCGCTGCTGCCAGCAATGGTGTGGGCATTTCCGCTGTGGATTACAGCCCCGCACAATACCCGGTGAAAGTTCAGCAGCAGGAGTTGTTCGAAAATCTGAGCCCCAATCTGTCTAAGAGCGAGCTTAAGCTCAAGCTTACTACCCTGAGCTCGTTTTATACTCGTTATGCCAAGTCCGAAACCGGCTTGGAAAGCTCTCTGTGGGTGTACAACAAAGTGAAGGAACTCGCTGGAGACCGAAAAGACATCACGGTAACGAAGTTTGATCACGATTGGCAGCAGAAATCGGTGATTGTTTCCATCAATGGTACCGAAAACCCTGACAAGGTCGTGGTGGTCGGCGCTCATCAAGACTCGATCAATTTGTTGCTTCCCGGTACTCTTCCGGCCCCTGGCGCTGATGATGATGGGAGTGGAACCGTCACTACTCTTGAAGTGCTGCGTGTTCTGCTAGAGGCCGACTTCAAGCCGAAGAACACTCTCGAGTTCCACTGGTACTCGGCCGAAGAGCTCGGTTTGCTGGGTAGCCAGGATGTGTTTGCTGATTACGCCGCTAAGAAGGTGAACGTGCGTGCTATGTTCCAGCAAGACATGACCGGGTACTCTGCTGGAACCAAAGCCAAGAACAATGGCCAGGACCAGCTCGGACTGATCACGGATTACGTGGACGAATCCCTGACTAACTTTGTAAAGCTTCTGATTGATGAGTACTGCTCGATTCCGTATGTTGAGACGGAGTGCGGCTACGCGTGCTCGGACCACGGCTCTGCAAGCAAGTACGGCTACCAGTCTGCCTTCGTCATTGAGTCAGCGTTCGAAGACAGCGATCATAAAATCCACACTACTGAAGACAAGGTGGAGTACCTTGACTTTGACCACATGCTGGAGCATGCGAAGTTGACGCTTGCCTATGCATTAGAGCTCAGCAGTGTTTCGGATTTGTGATAATTGTGCAATGCAAATCTACATAGCAAAAATTTAATTACACATCTGTGAATTTTGCCTTGGAATGGATGTTCATCTTGCTATAGCGTCTCGCGTAATCCCCATTATGTGATTTTTAGATTAAATAAGTCCACTTTGAGTTTCGGGAGGTGGCTTCTTCTTGGTAGTCAGGAATCGAAGTTACGCTGAGCTGTGCCGAATCATATCGACGGTGCTATTTGTGAGCTGTGAATTCCTTTCGCCGCGCACAATGAGATTTAGTTAGATACGACGTCTAGGTTTCTATAATGTATTATTAGCTTTATGGGACGCTTACATCTGCTGCCGAAATCTGGCCCCACCTTCCAAATTGTTGCGTTGCCGTACAACCCTGATCTGATTCGTGCTTACACTCAATGACGCATTCGTATCCTCGTCACCGATGACTTTTGCCATCGTCATATGCACACTTAGGGCAATAAATACCCTACGCTCCACAACGTCATTCCATCCTATCTCTTTATCTGTCATCAACATGCTGAACCTCGCTGCGATCAATTTAGATGAATGGCTCGGTGAAAACGGCCACCTTCTTCGGCCCCCCGTTGGAAACTTTTGTATTCAGCGCGGTGGGTTCACGGTTATGATTGTTGGTGGTCCCAACGAACGCACTGACTACCATATCAACCCCACCCCCGAATTCTTCATTCAGAAGCGCGGTCCTATGTGTTTGCGGGTGGTAACCCCGGAGAACAAGTTCGAGACCATCACTATTGGTGAGGGCTCGATTTATTTGCTACCTCCCAACACGCCACACTCACCGGTACGCTTTGAGGATACTGTTGGCATTGTTATAGAGCAGGACCGCCCCGAAGGAGCAAACGACCGGATGCGGTGGTACTGTGAGGCTTGCCACGCTATTGTTTATGAAGATGAATTTTATATGTACGATCTTGGTACCCAGGTTAAGGAGGGTATCGAGAAGTTTGCGTCGGAGGTGAGAAAGTGCCCCGAATGTGGTAAGATCGCTTCTTCCAAGCCGGAAAATCCTTTAAAGAAACCGGAATAAAGGTAGTCCCGCTTGGTATTTTGCACGCTTGATTCTAAGTACTCTATGTGAAGCCTCATATATTTCCTTGTGGCTTCGTGTCCTTCATTAGTTCAGGTCTACGTTCTCCATAATGATCAATCGAAGTCTATCACTCCGCATCGATAAACAGTCTATTCAGTTAATAAGGTCATTAGTCGAAAAATTATATGATATCATGGATAACTTACTCAGGTTTTGGTTCTATAAAGAGGGGAGCATGGTGAATTTCATTTTCTGCATGTCCGCTATCTTAGCAAGCGTTTGCGGCGGGTTTGCTGGTTTGCGAGCCACTGGTCCACCCTATCATAGACCATCATATTTGCATTATGAAAACTGATGCTGTGATCACTATCAGGGAAAACATGCACATCATAATTTTCGACACCTGCTAAATCGAGCTCATCTAGCAATTTGAGAGTATTTTGGAAATGAACATTATCGTCACCCGTCCCATGCATTATCAGAAACCGCTTGTGTCGAGCCAGATTTGTAACATTGCTGATTTTGGAAACGGCGTATCCGTCCGCATTGTGGTCGGGTGTATGCATGTACCGTTCGGTGTAAATTGAATCATACAGTGACCAGTCAGTGACAGGGGCCACTGCCACGCCGTACTTGAATGCAAGATCTGTGTCACGTTCCAAAGCTTTCAATGTCAAAAAACCCCCGTAACTCCATCCCCAAATTGCCGTGGTTTCTTCATCAATGTACGACTTCTCGTTGAAATGTTTTGCCACAGCGATTACATCGTCAGCTTCGCACTCTCCCAGGTGATTGCGAACCTCAGACATGAACTTCCGCCCGCGTCCGCCCGTGCCACGTGGATCCACAGTTACCACAACTGCGTTGTGTGTCTCGGCAAACACACGCTGGAAATCCATGGACAACGAACGACGCACCATTTGCGACCCGGGGCCTCCGTAGTTGAAAAAGAGAACAGGGTGCTTCTTTCGCGGGTTGAATTTAACCGGGCGGATCTCCCGATAGTTCACCGAAATACCATCTCCGATGTCCAGAGTACCATACTGAACAAGACTGTCATCGCTAAGCTTTCGAGAGTCCAACAATTCTTGTAGTTTACAGTTCTCACTGAGAACGCTTGAAATACCAGATTTGGAGTCCTCTTCATTGACTAATAACCATACGCTCTGTTTCGGCGAGGTGTGAGGGCCCTGGTATATTACTGAAGCAGTGCTACCACCTGGTGAAAACTGGGCGTTATACACACCAGGCTCTTTTTGGAAGGGGTGTAATTGAGCCCCCCTCTCTGGGTGGTTAATGGATACATAATAGATCGCGCTCTCCATTGACGACCGTTTTGTGGCATGAAAGAACACCAGACCCGAACTCTCTTGCACGGCCATTGGGCTGTCTAATACCTCCCATTTCCCGCTTGTCAAAACAACCGGCTCAGTAGCATTGGCGGGTGAGTAGTACGCAAGATGGTTGAACCCGTCAATATCAATTCTGTCCACATAGCCTTGACCTAAAGGGTGACTGTTATGGGTAATCTCGAACCAGGCTCCGCCTAAGTCGCTGGAATCATAGCTACGTGATCGAACCACAGCATTGGTTTTCGGGTTATGGACCCACACCTCCATGTGGTCACTCTCACGATCCATCAACTTTACAACCACTTGCTCACCGACCCAAATAAGCTCAAACAGAATTGGCTCGTTAAGTTTGGTGTGTATGGAGACTGGGTTGGCGGTACCACGATCCACACTGTATATCCACAATTCTACCTGCGGATTCGGAAATCCTGGCTTCGGGTATTTCAATTCAACGACCGATGGATATTCACCTGGGTCATCCCTGCCAGCAGGAGAATACTTATCGCCGCGATAAGCGTCCGAATCGTGTGCCTTACTAAGGAAATACGGGATGGGAAATTTCGGCACTAAGGTGTCATTTGTGCGCATGTAGGCCAAATTCTTTCCCGAAGGACTCCACCACATCGCCGAATCACCCGCAAAAACCTCTTCTTCATAAACCCAGTCAGGGATTCCGTTATAAACATCAGCACCACCGTCAAATGTGATTTGTTCAGTGTCCTGTGAGCCCAAGTGGTATAAGTACACATTGTGATCATACACATATGCAATTGACGATCCATCAGGGCTCCAGGATGCAATGCTAATCTTTCCATCATGAAGCGGTTTCGCAGCGGAACTTAATTTAGAGCTTTGTTCAGCGAACGTCTCTTCATCACTTTTGGGAATTTCAATGATCCAATAGCACGCGTATGTGGAATGACGCCAGTGTTTCGTCGCCTGTGTCGTGAGTAGCGCGTGGGTCAGCGGCTTGTTTGGAACGGCCCTTGTGACAGCAATATTGCCCTCCTCGGACCTGATCGTATTTGGCGCAATGAACTTAACGTTACGGCTATAATCGAACCACTTTCGAAGAATGAACCCGTCGGGACTACCCTCGATGTAAACCCCATCTTCTCCCGTTGGTGCCCAGTCAATATTCCTTATCGACGCCATGTAAGTACCATTCCTTAGCTCTTCCAGGCTCAACGCAGGCTTTCGATGGTGCGGCCACCAGCTCCAGTAGAACAAGGAGAAAACTGACGCAGTTGCGAGCACAAACAGCACCACCACGAAGGCAATCACGGTGGACCACCGTAATTGTTTAATGTACGCGCGTCCTCGGATATCGTGCATTTTGACAAATGGGGGCAGCTTAGAGCGTGGGCTTCGCGGCTTTCGTGACTCTTTGCTTTCCTGGTCGTCGGCCCCGTCTAGCGTGTCGGACACACGCTCCTTATTCACCGCATGCTGACTTTCCAGGTCAATATTCTGACCTAGTGAGTCATGCATCTCGTTCAATTCGACGTCTGAAGATGCAACCTGACTGTACCTGAAACCGGCCATTTAAAAAGAAGTTATTGACCTGAGGTGACCAGGGGTTCCTGGGTGGATAAATAGAGCGCGACAGGGGATTGTCGTGTAATTATGGGGCCGGTTCATATAGGGTAAGGGTCAGAGGTGGTTTCTTCCGCTATTCGGTAGTCCGGCTGCGCAATGTATCTCCACTCGGTATAATATATCGACGTAAGGTTATTCAATTTTTTTTTTTCCATTGGCGCGGCCGATGCCATATGTGATGGTTATATTGGTTTCTTTTTGTTTTTGCCTAATGCACGTGTGTCAACCTTCGTTTGTGTCTCTTAATACCGATGAGAACAATATTATATAAGTATTAGACCTTTAAATGATCTCTCTTACGTCCTTAAGAGCGATTCTCATATCCAGAGGGTGTGCTCTGCTTTCATTCTCCAAATGTTATCTTATGTTAGCCATTTGCGTCTATTTACAATAGTGTATATAGCTTAGTTCGGAACTGGCGTCTTTTCATCATCGACTACCGCACCCGGCGTGCCGAAGTCAGCGTCCGTGCTAGCCATATCGTCCATCATCAAGGGTGTACCCCAGTCGCTACCCGCAGCACTCTGGTGCCGCACAAGCTGACGGAAATTCTCCACCTCCTCGCATATCAACCTCTTAAGCTCGTCCAAGTCGTCAATGGCTTCGAAACTGAAGTCGAAGAGGGTCGGGCATGACGGCTCATCGGCCGGGTCGTGCCAAACACGTAAGTAAGGGTGCTCCAGTGCTGCGTTGACATCTATCCGATGCGTTGGATCCAGTGTCAGCATCTTTTGAAGAAGGTCCAGAGCTTCTGGGTTGGCATTGGGGAAGAAATAAGACAGTGGAATGGGAGCGCTCGGTGGAAGCGATCTCAGATACTCCTTCGCACGAGAGGACCCGACCCACGTCAGTGTTTCCTCAGACGGCGTGCCTAAAACCCTCAAGATCTGGTTCAGTTGATCGAAAGGCGAGTCTCCCTTGAGAAATGGTTTGCCGCCCAATAATTCAGCTAGAATACAGCCTACCGACCATACGTCGATCGCCTTGGTGTAATTGTAAAAGCTTAGCATGATCTCAGGTGCACGGTACCATCTGGTGGCGACATACTCTGTCATGGCATTAACTTCTTGGGAGGTCTCGTCGAACCCACGAGCCAAGCCGAAGTCACAAATCTTGACCTCACAGTCGGCATTGACCAGCAAATTACCCGGCTTGAGATCGCGGTGAAGTACCCCGGCGCTGTGAATATACTTCAGGCCGGCCAAAATCTGATAAATAAACGATTGATAGTGGCTATCCGTTAGGGGCTGTTTCGAACGAATAATCTGATGCAAATCACACTCCATTAGCTCCTCGTAGAGATATACCTCGTTGAATTTCAACGGATCTACCACATCGAGATCGTAGAGGCAAGTAATGTTTTTATGACCCCGGAAGTGGATCAGGAGCTTCAGCTCTCGTAACGCCCGTTTGCATAGGATTTTCTTGCTGAAAATGTTCGTTACCTTTTTCACCGCCACCCCGGGAGAATTCGGGCACCTGGCAGCGCAGACAATTCCATACGCACCCCGTCCCAGTTCCCTGGTCAGCTCCAAATGCTTGTCAATTATAAAGCTTTGGTGAGAAACCGTATACGCACGTCTTCCAGAGTCCTCCATTGAACAAAAATGCTAGTGGGATTATTTATTTTTTTTTTCGGTTTCGTCGGATGTGTGTGTATGGGTTGAGTGTCGCCTCACTTTACGTTGTCACCTAACGCCCCACGGTTGTAGTGTAGACCAAGATTGTTCCCAGTGGCTTCGCTCTTCGCGATAGCTAGTATTGGGCGGTGGTGTTGGCTGTGACCACACCCTTCCCTCACTAATGCGCATATATATAATAATGCGTCACACTCTGCTGAACTTATCTAGTGGCCTGCGGGCTGATGATGAACCCTCAAGTATTTTTAGACACGCCTTTCACGTGCCCAGGCAATTCGTCGCAGGCACACATCAGCGCTAAAGGAATTTGTGACCCAGCTGTGCTCATGAGGAAGACCATGCTCGAGGAGCTAAGTAGAGTGAAATGATTTATCTGTGTGATGTTACTCTATTTTATCAAGTGCTCCAAATAATTGACATGTTATCCGGATTTCTTGTGTTGATCTGAAGCGTCCAACGCTTACTTGAAAGGTTTAAGGGTTAGTGATGCCAACACCCTCAGGTAAGAGTGGAAAAACTGTCTAAAAATAGCTGTAATCGTCAATCTGACGAAAATGTACATTGTCAAAACGGAGTTCGTTATCACCAATTTATAATCAATGCGGAACTCAATTAAATGCGTGAGATTCAAATTTTAAGGCTGTGCGTCACGTAAAACATACAAATCAAAACTAGGCCACAAAGTAGAAGAAGAAGAAGGAAAGACGGCTACTTACTTTGCATTGGGACTACTAAGTCTTGCTAGAACCGGCTGAATCTCATTGCAGCATTCTGCTGGATTACTTATCTAACAAATCTAAGCCATCTATTTTCTGAACTGAAAATGAAATTTTGAAAGAACTACGAATACGCGAGCATCATCTGAGTAGTCACAACGAGAAGTCGAATCCCAAAGCGTATAGAATACATACAAAATCCATTAGTCGCAAAACATTTCACACCGGGTGAAAGCAATTTTAGCCCAAATTCGCCGAAAAAGGGATAAAAGGGACTGGATCCAAGCATATATGTTACAAGCAAAGCTTAAAGCTTCGACAGGGAAGTCGTGAATTGCTGCGCAATGATACGACGCTGAATTTTACCTGTGGCCGTTTTCGGCATGACATCAGTAAAGAAAATCTTGGTCGGCACTTTGAACTTGGCAACCTTCGATCCGACGTACTCTTGGAGTTCCTCTTCAGTAACGGACTTTCCTTGCGCCAAAACGACTACCGCATTCACGACCTGGCCATATATCTTATCCTCGGCACCAAAGACTACAGCCTCAC
Organism: Starmerella floris; assembly: GCA_030555655.1. NCBI lineage: Eukaryota > Fungi > Ascomycota > Dipodascomycetes > Dipodascales > Trichomonascaceae > Starmerella > Starmerella floris. The sequence goes on from JANIWM010000016.1 coordinate 157,807, forward strand.
CCACGGCTGGATGGCTGAGCAGAACACCGTCCAACTCGATGGGCGAGATTTTTTCACCACCACGAATGATAAGTTCCTTGATTCTTCCTGTGATGACAAGCATGCCGTCATCATCGATCTTACCCTGGTCCCCAGTACGGAAGTAATTGCTGCCCTTGGTGAACGACTCAGCATTGGCCTTGTCATTGTTAAGATAACCGGGGGTCACGTTCGGACCCCGGACGCTTATCTCACCTTCGGTATTGGGCGGCAATACCTGATCCTTTTCGTCCAAAATCACGACCTCAACACCGTGGCCGACACCAACGGTTCCAGGTTTTCGCAGATCAGGACTCAAACTGTTCGAAGTCATCTGGTGACACGCCTCGGTCATGGCATAGGCCTCCAAAACCGGGGCCTCCAGCTTGGCCTCCAGCTCTTCGAACACAGAAGGAGCCAAAGACGCGGAGCAGGACCGCACAAACCTGATTTGAGGCTTAGGTGACACGGGAATGGGGTGTTTTAGAAGGATCTGATGGATTGTGGGAACAGCCGAGTACCAAGTAGCCCGATATTCCTGCCAATGAACCCAGAACTTTTGGGCAGAAAACTTCGGGGGAATAATAACTGCGCCGCCAGAACCCAGTGGTGCTAGCAAACCAGCTAACAGTCCATGTACATGGAAAAGAGGCATCACTAAGTAGGACGTGTCCGACTCGGTGAGCTTATAAGTTCCCACGATGTTGCGCACCGTAGCAAGCATATTCCGGTGAAGCAACGGAACAGCCTTGGGCCGACCAGTGGTACCGCTCGTGTGCAAAACAAACGCAATATCGTTCGGGTGTGGTGATCTTAAGGGCTCTTGTCCTTTAGAGGCGGACAAACGACCGGGCTTTACCAACTCGATCCCGACCTTCTGTCCATTCCAGAAAACCTCCGCCACAGCAATGCCAAATTTATCCGCCGCAGCAACTGCAGGAAATCCCATCTTGACACTGCCTTGCGGAACTAGCAGCAAGCGCGACTTCATATCTTCCAAATAGAACTCAAACTCGCTCTGCCGGTACTGGGAGTTCAACGGGGCGGCAATTAACGCCGCTCCTGTCACACCCAGAAAACTCACCACATATTCGAGTCCATTCGGAATGGCAATGGACACGGGATCTTGAGATCGCAGTAATTGGCCATTGCCCAACGTAGCAAGATCCTTCTTAAATTGGTCAATGCAAGATCTTAGCTGATCAAAATTCAGAGTCGGGCCACCATCAGGAATAGCAATGGCTCGATTTTTATCGGGAACTTCGTTTATGAGTCTTTCCAAAACAGGCATTTGAGTTTTGTTTCCCAGTACTATCAAGTCGGAGGGATGGAGAGATGTGTTTCACCGTGAGCCGATATGATCATGGGGCACATGACCACATCCCGTCTTATCGCTACGATCGCATATTAACCTCCATATCACCTGGCCAATGAACTGTCAAGTCGCTTCGCTTGGTTACACGGCATGCAACATCCCTTTTGCGCATCATTGTGGTGCTAAATAATTGAGTCTCGAAATGTATGTACCAACATTAGACTACTCATTTATGTGTGAATATTCAAGTCAACTCGGGGCTACTTAGGCAACGTCGACTCGACAACATTTCACCAATATTTAAACTGATTCATAATTTGGATCATAGTGGCATGGATCGGTGTGCAGAACGTGAGGGAGGGCCACAGGCCAAATGCTTGGGCCCACTAATTGGAAAGATCTCATAAGATCTCATAGGCTAATTCAATAACTGAAATTCAATTCAGTGCAGGTGCCAAACTGAGAGCATAATCTTGACTGTGTTGGTGGTGAACGCCATACATATATAGATAGCCACGATGGGTTATGCTAAATGGCATGCGCAACCTTACCCTAAACTTTACAACGCGTTCACCATAAAGAAAAAAGGTGCATCAAGTGAAACCTCGAATTCCCGCAAGAGTTGACTCAGATAGGCGAGTAGCGGATCACGCAACAGCAGTTGTCTCGTTGTTTTGCTCGGGGCGTGTCGTTGATTTGTAGAATTCTTCGCCAATGATCCCGGAAAACTTCTGGTCCCACGACTATGCCACCGGAGTAGAGACGCTGATGACGGCGCTGAGCGTCAGCATTGCTGAGAATAAGCAGTTCCTGTCAATGGTCCAAGAGCGCGCCCGGATAGAGCATGCCACCGCGTCCAGTCTTGCACAGCTCTCCCAGGAACCGGTTATGCACGCGATCCCCGTGCACTCCGATGCGTTCGTTCCCAAATCCTCGTCGCTCCAGTCAGCACTCACGGTTTTCACTACCGAAACCGTTAATCAGGCAGTCATGCACACCCGCATTGCCTCTGATCTGGACAATCGCGTGCGGCTGCCTCTGCAGAAATGGTGTGATATGTACGCCCGCAGGGTCAGCAAATGTGGCCAGCAGCTCAATTCCCTGGTCGCCCGTTACAAACAGCTGGTGCAGGCTGTCAACAAACAGCGCGTAGTTTATTACGAGCAATGTCATAAATATGAGGATATCAGCTCGTCAGGCGGATCGCCAAAAGACCCCATAATCAAAACGATCCGGATGCTAAGAGAACACCTGACGGCTGACCCCCTGAGCTCTCCGAAGAAGATCACCAAGGACAAGTCGTCGTCTCAGAAGAACGATGACTCGAATCCCCGCAAATTGGAGTACCGATTGGCCGGACTGGCCTACAAACCGCAAGATCTTGCGGATCTACTGCGCGTCATTCTGCAAGACGTGACCCTTGGCGAGTACCGGGTCCCTCTGCTGGGCTCGTACCAGAATGTTACCAGTGGTTCGATGCTGGGCACCGCCACGCGTAAGCACTTGAGAAATGACAGCTTTGCCTACGCTGAGAAGTTTGGCCAGTCCTTGGTCGACCACGGTTTTCTCAAACCTGTGGGGCAGATATCCAATAAGTTTCAGTCCACCCATACTTCTCACTACCAGTTCCAGCCACTTGCATTTGAGCTGGTGGCTCAAGAGTCTTCCGATGAGTCAGATTCTGACTCTGTAGCAAGCTCCGGTAATAATTCATCTGAGGGCGGCGCCGAGTCGATTGCCTCGAGCTCACATTCAGCAGCCGCGAATCCCGGGCCCAGCAGCACTAATGGCGGAAGCGGCATAATCGGTGCCACCGATGTCAGCGAGGAGCACTACCTGCAGGCTGTTTTGGAACTGGATGTTTACCGATGTGAAATGGAGCAGGAGATCATGCAGATATATACATTTTTGGACAGGCTCGAACGCGATCGCGAAGAGGCAATTAAACGGGGAATGGAAGACTTCATCAGAGTCTCGTTCCGCCCCGAGGAACAGCACCAAATGCAGATCCGGTTGGGCGGCGCCCAATCTCGGATCGACCCGGCGGCAGATCTCCAAGCCCTGGTTTTGAAAAACCAAACTGGTCCTTTCATCCCCACAGTCACCGTTTTCCAGGGTTACGCAAACGGGAACTACGTTCAGACGTTTGGAGTGGACCTGCCTCATTCACGATTCTTTGTGGACATCGTGCTGGACTGGTTGCCAACTCTTCCGGATAAGGACACCAAGTGTGTTCGAATTTGGACCCACCCTGAACCCATCGCAGAGATTTACAAATTACGCGCCCAAATCAACACAGGCAGGCCATTTGCGCCGGATACAATCTTCCGTTTCTTCCCCTTAAGCGTGGTAATTTCAACTTTGCGCCAGTATCTGCTGGAATTACCGGAATCGGTGGTCTCATTCATGGTTTATGAGCGAATTAAACAACTTTATACCCCTATGGTTTCCAAGTCTCCCAAG